>JALBXZ010000288.1:0-48037 GCA_027580255.1 Therioaphis trifolii
ACCTACCCGGTGTTTATTAATCCATGAATTACATTCCGATAACATAAATGATCAATAATCAATTGTAAAATATATAATAGTTATAATTCAATTATTGATAACATTAATTATTATTGCGATTTCCGTACATTTAATGATTTTAATGCGATTTCTTCCAATAAAATGGACATTTCATTTGACAAAAAATTCAAATATTGATCACCAGTTGAATAAGAATACTTTATTATCATGTAAATAATATTTAAATGTCTTACTGTTGTATTTGTAAATTATTGTACTTCTTAAAAATCATCGTTTAAAAGCCGAATAGCCAGTGGCGTGTCCAGCATTATTTTTATGGATGGGCCACTATATTAAGTTCAAATATTGATTTTACCTCCTATTCATCCTATTTTTTAAACTAATTATATTTTATATTTTAATTTTGAATGACTAATTTTTATATTTTTATAAAAAAGGATAGCTTACCTTTGAATAGATCATAATAAATATGATATCGTCGTTGCCCCTTCATGCCACCTCAATACTACACATGAATACGACTAAAAATAACATTACTTTTGCAGCATATAATATTAGAATCATACCGCTATAAATTTTGATTGAAATACCTAATCGAAAAATTATTTACTTTTTCATAACAATTCATAAATCATATTTTCATTGAGCACCGGTCTTACACGGGTCCAGTGCTGTAAGATGTGGGTGGGCACATGCCTACCAGGCCCACCCCTAAACACGCCATTGCGAATAGCGTTAATTTATAAAAAAAAATATTCATCATATTATGTAGATTGTTGTTAACTTATTATTAACTTTGTTATGGATTACATTTTTAAAGTTAAATTAAGATTCGTTTCACTATTCCATATAATTAATAATATTTTATACATAGGTATTTATTTGTACACAAACTGACAAACATAATTAAATTTACCTATTAAATTGCCATCATAAAAATATGTACCAATTATTTTCCCATTTAGAATCCCACACCACACGTTTGTGCTCCACTTAATTTGGTGTTTCGTCTCACGCAACCATAGGGGTTTTGGTCAGTCCAATAATGCATATTTCGACAATTCATTATCCTATTGTTGCAGAATTTTCTTTCGTCAAACCAAAATATTTTTGAATTAAAACTACTGTCTGATCTATAAATTTCTGAAATGTTCAGAATAAATATCATTCTTCTCTGAAAATCAGTTGGTCTTAAATCTTGAACTAATGTCGCTTTATATGGATGTAGCTTATATTGTTTTAATTCTATATGAACAGATGATTTCGAATAGCCAGTTTCCCTTGCCAAACCCCTCGTACGTACTTACATGCGGATCAATATATGGTTTATCAATGCGGTTGCCATTATTTCAATTTCTTGTTGCTCAGTTATGTGCAGAACCTGACACCTTACCTTCGTTTTACGACACCCAGGTTAACAGCCTAAATTAATTTCATAAAAAGTTAGGTACTAATATTGTATAATTTGTATTGTATTAGGTATTTATGACAACTGATCTACGACAATGGCTTTCTAAACTAAGAAATGTTTTAAAAGCTGGTGCTTTTCTCTCTGGACACCTTTGTCTGTATAAAGCAGCAGCTTCCCTACAATTTTTCCTGACCTCACAATAAATTAATAACATGTCAATATATTCATAACTATTGTAAATAGCAGGCACTTTAAAAATAAATTAATTGCAATTAATTATTGTATCAACTTATAATTTAAGAAAAATAAAATATTATTGAATTAACAATTAAGTAAAACAAAGATTGTATTTTTCACTGTGAAGTTTAAAAAATATATGCAATATACTTATTGTTAATATAATTAATGTAATTCAACTATAAAATCACAATAAAACATTTTGTACACAATTACATAATATGTTATTTATCTTTGGTATCATACAATCTTACTTTAAGCTCAAAAATAAAATGGTAGATATTGGTATTAAAAATCAATATGAGTCAATTATTTTATTATGCAATTGCATGTATGTATTGGACTTATTGGTAAAATTTATTAAGAAATACAAGTATATCATGATTCATGATAAAGATTTATTTATACAAATTCATATATTGGAAATAAAAAAAATTAAATAATTCATAAATTATGAATTAAAATATGTTTATTTATATAATTTACTTATTGGTATTTATCACCTTTATTTCTTAGTTACATCTAATTAAAAATGTAAATAATGGCGAGTATTAGTTAGCAAAAAATTATGAGCAATGAAAAACCATGAAACATAATAACAGTATTCATTCATACAGTAATATAATACTAACCAAAATTTCATATTTTTAAACAAATCAAGTGGTTGCAAAATGTGTACATTGTAAAAAAGAAACAAATCTTATCTATTTTATAATATTAGGGTTATAACATTAAAAATTATATTAGCTATGTTACACATATTTCAAAATGTAGTACAAAAAAGTGAATAAAGGTAGATAGAATAGCTTATGAGTAACAACTTTAAACAAAATAAATTTATAATAAATATATGTACAAAATAAATTAAGTTCATATCTGTGGCACGCACATTTAAGATGGTATTGTATGGTGTTGTTACCCTTTGACTACTGCATTAATAAGATGAAGTTGGAATTATCCATTATATAAACTGCATACATACATATAATTGTTCATTGAAATGATATAACTCCTTTATTTTTTTAACAATTATAAGTCCCTAATAGATTGCCGGAGTCATTAGTATTACGTGCTTCAGATAAACCTACAACAATCAGTTAGTAGTAGATCTAGGGGAGGGTTCCATGGGCTTTATTTTGGCCAAACTTTATCTTTTTATGTACACATTACTAAAATGTTCAGTTATTTTTTTTATTTTTTATAAGTACTAATTTTTTAAAAGGCCCTCCCCTGATCTGCCACTAATGTCAATGATGTTTTGTGCAATAGTCAAAGGGTAAAAATAAAATTAATATTAATATGAATCAACATTTTTTTTACAAAATTGACCACATTCACTTAACCAACTAAAAATATAAAAGCATTTACTGACGGGTTGCATAATGCAGAGTACTTTTGTAAAGCTAAATATTCTTAGTGACTAAGCAAACACAGTCAAAAATTGTAAAAAAAAAACTTAATTAAGTTAACTCAAAATTAACATGAAGAAAGTGGTAATTAATAAAGATTAATAAAGAGGGCTCGGATTTTATAGCATTTACTTATTATTATAGAACATGGAAAAATTACAGAGTGAGCTACTACATCATTATAGTTTATACAATAAAGAATTTAAATTAGTTAAAATATATACATTTATACACAACATAATATACTTAAAAGTTACATTATAATAGTAAATTATTATTTACTTATTTATTTTTGCTTAGTTTTCTATATGTTAAGGTTATATTAAGTATAGCACATAATATAATGCTATAAAATCCGGGCCCAGTTAATAAATAACGTAATAATACATTAATACATTGACACAATAAGGTCTAGAATTGTGTCAGAAAAGTTTAATACAAAATTCAGGCAATATAATTTGGTTAATATAATAGGATTTTTTATTTTATGTACACTTAATTGGTTATACATTGCAAAATATTAATTAGGAAATCATCTAACTACTTAATATTAAATTACCAACTTTCATCTGTTCAAAAATAAACCATATTTTAACATGTTTTACATACCAATCACATTTAAAAAGTACATAGAATATTAGATATATTTTGGTAGGTAACATTTTTTAACAATTTTAATTTAAATTTCAGTATGAAGAATAAAAATAGATACTTGTTTGTATACATTATTCTAGCTCTTCTTATTTTTGATTTTTGATACATAGGTGGTACATCTATCTAAGATCTGTTGACCATACACCAAACACATACGACAGATATTTCTGAAATATTATTAATAGTTCACTAATTATTTTACTTGTACCTTTAAATAAGTTATTGATAATTACTTGTTTTATTTACATTAATTCATGTAATTGAATGAAACTTCCATAATGACTTGTTATGTTGCTGTATTTTTGATATATTTTTGATACTTGATTGACAGTTATTTAGTAGGTCCCTTTGATAACAGTCTACAGTTGGTTTTAAGCAATTTGTCAATTCTTATGTTTTGCATTTTTTCAATAAATGATGAAAAAGACATGCCAATTTGATTATTGATCAGACGTTAAACAGTAAAACGGTAAAATGATAAACATTTAACATAATATACCAATTTGGAAGAACAATTTTCTTTAAAATGCACATTAATTAAATGTCACTTGGCTCTCCGATTTCACACAAGAAAAACACGTGGAGTAAGTAATACTAATACATAAAAAAATTGTGGTATATTATTTAACTTTTAAGTGATATTATAAATACTAATGAACTTAAAAAGTAAAAATCACACAACAATTGTATTTTATTTCGAACATGTATTTCTTATTTTATTTGTTATTACTGCATTCGTTAAAGGAAATTTGTAAGGTTAACTGTACAATTACGCCGATATAATCATAATGTTAATTACGAAATTTGTGCCGATAATGATAAAATATACCAATTAATAATTAATGATAATATTAATATTAATAGCTACAAATGATAACAAAAATCTAATCATGGGTAGTAAAATAATTATTATCTTTTATTGTTTATGGTAATAATAAAAGAATTGTTAGGTATCGGAACGAGCTGATGAGGCGATTTAAAATTTTAACGTGGGTAAATAGTACTATTTTCTTATAAACTAAAAAAATTATTAAAAATCATGAAGTTGATGAAAATTGAAAGTTGAACCGTCAAAAGTTTCAGAAAAACAAGCCCTACAAAATGGCTATCTTCGAATTTTACAAAAATTATAAAATAAAAAGTTATTTTTTTAATTTTTTTAATACAACATTTGTATTTACCAAACTAATGTGAAATAAATGTTTTTAGCTCTGTGAGTCTTATAAAAAAAAAAAAGTTGATTATCTCTATTAACACGGGAGATATCGCTCTGTGTAAATCTCGGTGGGACACCCTGTATATATAATTTTTTTTTTTATATGATTTTTTTGATAGTGCTTCATTATGATTCATTTTTACTTCAATCCACTTTGTTATGAAATTATCATGTCCACAAATAATAACGTGCACCAATGGTAGTACTGTTTTATTACTGATTTAGACGTTCAACAATTTTCATTAGCTCTTCTAAAAAAAAAAAAACGAATAGTTTAATGTTTATATTTAAAAATTTAATTCAAGCAAAAATGAAATTCCGCCCAATAAAAGTTGAACGGCTTTGATACGATAAGATAAAAGCAATCAAATTGATGACCATTTCGCTGTTGTTGTAGTTTATATACCGTTAAAATATTATACTAATATAATTCTGTGTGTGAAATTTTAAATTTGAAAAAAAATTATTCTACATAGTTATCTTACAATTCATAGCAAGAAAAATGAGTCACAGAAAAATGGCCTACCCTCAGAACCCCTTTAAGAAAAACATTTCTCTTAAGATTAAAATTACCCTTAGTGAAATATACGTTGGGAATCACTGTGTTAGACCATAATATTATACATGTTATTCGTACCAATGTTTTCTTCGAACAAAATATTGTAGCACTACTTACTCCGATTCTACGTTTTATTTGTGAAAAAAATCAAAGAAGAAAACTACAAATGTCAAATAATTTATGCCCTCAATAGGATAAAACATAATATTTATTTGGTGATTCTTATAGTTGAGTAAATATTATTAAAATATGGAAGGCGCCCGACTACAACAGAATAAAATATTTATTTTTAAAAACTATTAAGTAAAACTTTAATTTCAGAGTCGGGTATTTTCAAATTTCAATCATTTTTTTCACTATGAATTAATTTATTACATTTATGTATTATAAAATACATGATATACGTATTAAATTATTATTATCTTTTATTAAAGTTTAATTTTTAAGCTATGGTTTTAATTTTTTACTAACTATGCATTCGATTTTGGTATATTTATCGGTTTTTTCATTTGTATAATAATCATATAACATTTTGTCGCTCGGTATAAAATAAAATCTTTTTAAAGTTTAACGATTTTATTATTTATATCGATAACAGCAAGGTTTTTAACATTAAAATGATTACAGCATTGCTATGAAGTCCTTTGACTAAACGAAAAATGTGCGTTAAAGAGGTATTGGTAATTATTAATTTCAACTGTTAAAATACTAGTTTATTTTACCTATTGTTGTAATTCGGAATGGTCTGCAACTTTTATTCCAACTCGTACTGAAGGCTGTATACATTGTTTATTTTTAATTAATTATTTGTTAAATGTATGAGTTATCAATACATGAGAAGTTTAAGACTGTGTCTATTTAAGCGTATTTCTCATCGTCGATTGTAACATGATCTACAGCAGCGCTGTTTTAGTGTTGAACATTTATAATTTAGACTCCTATTTAGAAATCTAACATTTGTACGTGTAGAAGATTTTCTCTATGCCTACCCGACCTTCAGTGTTTAATTTGTTTTAATAATCCGAAATAATTTGAAATTTTTTGTGTATATTGTACTTATAAAATATAAACACATTTATAGATGTATGAAATTGAATAAAAAAACAGAAAAAAAAGCGTCCTGGGATAAGTTCGTCAGGACAACAGGACCCAACTCTAAAATAAAGGGCAATCCTGTAAAATACAGGACGTATGGTCACCCTATCGTACAGCATATGTATTAAGTATTAATGTGTTATTGAGCATGTCCAATAATTCCAGGGCAATTGTCGCGTCGTTTGTCGTTTTGTGATTAATACAGTATTACACAAAAAAAGATTCGATTAAAAGTTACATAATGTGTACAAATTAAATAACGCACAATGAACATCACTAACGAGTGGAGTAAGTACAGCAAAACCTAAGATCTGATATTGCAGGATACGGACAGTGACGATCTCGTCATATTATGCGAATAACTTTGAAAGTATGACAAAAACGAAGATTCGTCTTTAAATTCAAACGAATTTCACTCCATACTCTGTAATTCTATGTAATTATATATACATTATACATACATTTTTTTCATTTTTTAACACACAGATATAGAAGGTAATGCGTTCCAATAACATTTATACTGCAGTTAAATATCAATAACACCGTTTCATTTCTAAAATTGTAAATAGCATTACATAAAGTTCACAGATGAAGACAGATATCAAACATTTTATACTGAGTGAAAATCATTTATTGAGCATCTATAACAGGTATTGAATGAAACAAAAATTGTTTAGGTTTTAGTATGAAGTGTTTTTATTTATTTTTTATTCGATGATGTTTACCTATTACATAAAAAATTACCTTTGTATTTACCAATAACGCTCGGGACATTTTAGGTCGATCGAACGATTGTGGTCGGTTTTTTATTTTGGCCTAAAGATTAATTGCGATACATATTAGCCGATTTTCATTTAAATTATCATAATTTCAAAATAATGTTTATTTTAATCAATGAAACTCAAACAATATTTAGAAAAGTTTGTTGATTTTGACAAATTAAATGTGTGAATAACAAGAGGCTGTAGACTTCTAGTACATCGGCACACGGAAATGCCCGGCAATATAAATAAAATATGTGACTATTTATACACCTACTTGAAACGAAATCAAAAAGGCTAGCCCGTATAACACGGTTACGCGTCAAAGGCACCACTATGAAAAATGTAGTTACTGAGTCGAAATATTTACTTAAAAATGATTTTAAAAAAAACGGCAATTAATTTTAAGTCAGTCTTCACTATGCACTATATTATGTTAATTAATACAATAAATTGACATGTTATTGTGTTCTGTACACATTCGTTCAATAAAATAAATTTGTGTTTGGATATACTGTAATCAGGCCCGTCGTAAGATATCATCCGCCCTAAAGCGAACATTTGAATGCTGCTCTTTAATACTAAATTAAATAGGTACATAAATAATATTGAAATTAACAAATTTGTGTCAATGTGTTGGTTCATAAATTTGACTTTGAAAAAACCCTTAAATAAATATACAACTTAAAAAAAAAATAGAATAAAACTCGAGTATACATCATACACATAGTTACTATTTGTTTGAATAAAAATCAAAATGAGAAAAATATTTATAATAATTAAAGTAGCTTTTTGAAATTGTAGTGCGGCATTATAAATTAATTTTTCTTGCCTTTTTTGTTGCTAAATCTCGTACTAAATTTTTTCAAGTTTGTGCCGACTTTGCTTCAATGGATAAAATTTAATGATTTTTCGTAAGTTTCAGTTTAGAGACACTTCTTCCAGCAGACGCTACAGTCACTGGAGTCATAAGAACGATTCTTAAACTGGTCGCAATATTCTAAAGTTGATAACTGTAAATATACTCAAGATTTTTTTACCTTGAGAAGTATCTTTTGAACATTCAATAATTTAATATTGCCGCCTCAATTTCCTTAAAATATTTTGTCGCCCTAAAGCAACGCATGGCTTGCTTGTACCCTAGCCTGACTGTAAGAATCTATTTATATTGTACTTTAAGACAAATATGGTTTTATTCCAAAGAATGCTAGAACTATCAATATCTTATCGGCCATAAAGAAAATGCAAGTTACCTACCGGACATTGTAATCAGGTACGTAGCACAATGGTTTGAAACGTAATTTTAAGTGGCCAATAGTCTATTTTTTAAATTTCCATTTTCAAGTTGTTTTTTTTAATGGAATTATCTATGTACGCTATTGAATATAAGTACTGAGTTACAACCTCCTAAGTTTAAATTCCAAAGATCTATTATATTTTTAACAAGATATTTTTCTATATCTATCACATATTTCATCGAATTTATGATTTTACTTGAATATTCTTTCAGGTCGTATAGTGTATTTATTTAATTTCTAATATTTTTAAAATAAACTGTAAGGTCTCCTGGCTAACATAAAATTCCAATAATAGATTTTTAATTATTTTTTTTTTATCCTCCTGAAAATGAAAAAAAGAAGATTTTCAATATTTTTTAAACTTTGAAAGAGTGTCACTTAAATTTACGCATTTTTTTTATTTGAAGAACAAATATATGCCGTGCAGAATATTCTTAGCTATTTAGAAACATTTATTTGTTAATGCGCTGGTAAACGGTGCCGGCGTACAACAATTAATTATCAGAAAACGTGGTTATCGTAATAATCGCTAAAGGTACTTAATCAATAATTATTATAATAGGTAATTTAAAAACATTTATTTTATAATCTAAACAATTTATGTAATTTTGCATCCAAGTCATATACTATACTAATAATTAGTATTATCAGCTTTAATAAATTAAATGTTTTTATCCATATCATTAAATGACTTATTTAAATCATAATTTTCATTATACATTACACTTAATGATTTCGCTTCATCAGAAAGTTCTTGATAGCATTTTGTTGGTTATTTTCTAATAGATAAGAAGTATATGGGTCAGATGAAACAAGTAGCATATGAAAATGATCTTCATTTGTATTTTTTCCAGAACTTCTCCGCGTGTGGTGTTCTCTAATGCGTTTATAGTCCTTATTCCTCGACCCTTGCGCTTCTTCAGAAAGATGACCTAAATTAATAACAAGTATTTTGAAAAATATTGTACGATTAAAAAATTTGATTATAACAGGTTGGCGACATATTAAAATTACCGATGGGAAGAATTATTGCGTATCGTATTCTTTCAGCACCGTGTACTAATATTTTGTGTATGCTGGCAGGCATATAATACCATGGGTAAATATGTATGTAAAATTTAGCTGTATCTAATGCATACGTTTCAAACGATTCTATGTTTACCTCATATCCACTAGAAATTACTGATAAAATATTTGCAAACCGTTTAAATAAGTTGATATCTATCCCAGTAATTTCACAGCTTTTTTCTGGGTTTTGAAAAAACCATTTTGCAGTGTTACCATCATTTGTATTTCCTTTTCCTGAAAAAAAAACAATGTTTTCCTATGGTAAAAAGTTTTCCTATTCCAATATATTCTACTGTAGAATAACAGTATAGAATTTAAGCAGTGAATTCAAAATGTTTACCATGAACTACAATATCGACCAGTAAACCCATTTCCTTACGAAATCTTTCTTGCAACGTTTTTTCGTTTCAGAAAGTTTTAATTTATGTTCTGGTGATTGGACCTAAATACATCATATTTAAGTAGAAAACGGTTTACATGCATTTCCAAGTTTACTACATTTATATATACTTACGGACCATGATTTCAATACTAATTGATAAGAAATGTGTAATAAGCATTCAAAAATCGTATCCACGCATAGAACGTAGTTAGTAAGTACAAATTTCAAAGATTCTTCTTTTGCCTCAATTTTTTTATAATTTTCAGTATCATTCATTTTGGTACCTAGGTGTACTTCCACAAAATATATAACATCTTTGACTGGGGACATATTTATTAATGAATCGCACACCCATATGAACATAAATTTAATAAAAATAATGTTCTGTAAACATATCACATAACAATTTAATATTATTCACTATGACTATACCTTTCTATCTACCATTGTAAACACTAATTTATGTGAAACTGCAATTTCTATATCATTTACTAGTACAACTGAAGTGTTCAATTGTTTTATTTGGTCCCCAATGACATTTATCTCGAGTAAAGTGGACGCTACAGTTTCTTTTTTTAAATCAAACATTATTGGCCGGCAATACCGAGTAGATGAGATACGGTTGTTTTTCCAAAGAACAAATATTTCATTTTTTTTCGTTTGAACGACGTAACTGAAGTGGTACAATAGAAAACACAAAAAGATCGCTGTGCATGTAAACATTGTTATTTTCATATATCTGCTTGTAAGATGATAGGCCATAACTATCGTCACAACCCCATTTGTACAATATTTCAAAATTATTTATATTATTTATGTCACGAGTATCAAGTGTGGGATTTGAAATATTTGTAATGGCGTGTGGTCAAGTAGATTTTGTAGTTTAACTTCACATCGTGTTTCAGATATAACGCAATTGTCTGGATAACAAAGTTTTTTTGCTTCTATAATTGAAGAATATGGTGGATAAATATCAGCATTTCGGTTTTTGGCTAACAATCTAATACATATATATTGCTGCTTCGTTATAATACATATGATATTCATTATTATACATATAAAACTATTAATCAATAAGTACAAATAGGATTGATTTGACCGATTTTTACAAGCAGACTTTTTTTTTGAAACATATATTAATTTTAACAGTTGCAAATCTAAACATTGGTTTGTCATTTGTTGGTAAATGCTTTCTTTGCAAAATTTTCTTTACCCTTTAAATTTTGTATTGAAGTTATATGCATTTTTGTATTGAAAATAAGCTACATTTGTTTACGATGAAATATATCACCAATTTAGACCATGTCCGAAACTCATATGGTTTTCATTATTTTGTTTGTGACCATAAATTTTCATATAAAGATATAATGTGTCAATAGTACACTATAAAATGACGTATAAAGTATAGTGACCATGTTTAAAAAATAAAAAAAGGTACTCAAATAATTTACATAATTTTGTAAATAATATTTATTGTAGTGTTTTTATGTTAATCTTTAATTGTGATAATAAAAAGCTTAATTTAATACAACTTTAAGTAATATGTAATTTTAATTATTTCAATTTTTATAAAAACCAATACATTATTATAAATAAATATATCAAAAAATAATAATCATAAATTTAAACTTTGATTAAATACTTTTTTTCTGTAATTTACTTTAAAAAAATTTATTTTCACCTATATGATTGTTCTGGTTGTATGCCTACACCAGTGATGCCCAACCTTTTTTCTTCGGCGGGCCACTTCGGTAAACAATTATCTTCAAGCGGGCCGCAAAGTATAAAAGTACAAAAATAGTTTTACATATTAGACTTGTTTTCGTACCTTTTATTGCCTATTGAAAAGCTTATGGATTGAGGTACACTTCGTAGGTTAGGTAGGTCAGGTAGGGTTGATCAACTTTGAGGATTGGAACATTTCATTTTCAACCATATTTTTCATTTTTAGTTAAAGAAATACAAGTTCAAATTTCACATTAAAAATAAGTTTAAAGCATTTTTAAATACATTTTTAGTTTTATCATTATCGTTATTATTGTATTTTTGAAATATTTATTTTAAAAAAATTCATAAATTAATAAAAAAAATATTTCGTAATTATTTAACTTTTTTTTCAATTGTTTTTATTTTAGAAAATTCGTTACGGGATGGATAGAATACCTTCGCGGGCCACATGTGGCCCGCGGGCCGTAGGTTGGGCACCAATGGCCTACACCTTTAAATTTGTCATATTTTTTTTGAGGCAGCTCATTAAATTTGGTATTTTGGGTATTTCTACGTATGTATATTGTACCTATATACACCCAGAAAAAAATGTTTTATTATAAATGAAAAATTACTGTCAATTTAATGGAATACGGGTATGATTTGGAGCATATGGAACTCACTCATTAATTTATGAATATAGAATCTTTTAAATTAATTAAATCGACTATACATCAATTATATTATGTTTATCATCATTTTTAAACGGTTTTATTTTGATAGAATGATAAGGCTTCCTTAAAATTATGACAAACAAGTACTATAATCTAGTATATTCTAGTATATTATAAGGTATAAATTTGTATTTACTTTTAAAAATAATCAACCAATATAGCCAATACTATGAAACACAGTATCATTTTAATGGAATAATTTTCTTATAATTAATGGAATCATATGATTAATAATAAAATTAATCTTATAAAGCATACTCAATAGTATGATGGACTAGCATCATTTTAATGGAATTTTTTTCTTTGTTGTCATTGCCATAGTTTAATTATTTTAAAATTTTTAAGAAACTATTAAATTGTATACAATAATTTAAATTATGTACAATAGGTAACAAGAATAATGGAGAGGAAAAATGAAAATTAAATAAAAAATCTATATATGCGTAATTATTGTTATAGAAAAAAAAAATAAGTACCTACATTTATTTTCAAAATAGTCATATTGATGTAGTTTAAACAATGTAAAGTGATAGTATGATACAATTAGTGTAATAATTACAAACACAATAACAAAATTTGGACAAAAAAAAATGTAATACAATATAATAAAACATTTTAACTTATATTTTTTTCAAAACAGTCTTATTGATATTTACAAGCATTTAAAATAAGAAATTAAAATTTAAAAAAATATACTTTAAACAATGTTTAGTAATAGTATGATACAAGTGCAAAAATTACAAATACAATAACAAATTTTAGACAAAAAATGTAATACAATATAATAATACATTATAACATACCTACCTACAAAAACTACAATTTTAATAATAATTAAACTCCGATGTTATTTTTTTTTGTCTTAATCTTATTACAAACTCATTAGGGAACATGGGAATTTCATACAAATGAATAGGGGTATCATTAAAATAATTTATTGGTTTGAAAACATAATCATCAGTCATAGATTCACTTATTTTATAGCTTGCCAAATGCTTTTCATAACTGATAACATTCATTTTTTGACAAAAAAAAAAAACAGTATTTTTATTTAAACATGCAATTTTATGTTATATATAAACAATCAGTTCATCACTTGAATCATAATTGGTTAATATAAATATAAATAATATTTTCAACAGTGTTGTTTAAGGTTATTGCCTTAGGTTGTTCATAGAAATCATTTGTTTCCAAATGTTTTAAAAATGTATACTCTGTATCAATATTATGAAAAGGATTCTTACAAAATTCAGAAATTGTGATAAGTGATTCTTTTATTTGAGGTAAAGTACAATTTTTTAAACTAATATTTTTAATTTCAGCAGCAATAATATAAGTTATGAAATGAACTACATCTTTTTGTAATTCAGTAATTTTTTTTTTAGAAAAGTTCACTTTACTGTAATATCGTAATGAGAATTTGAGCGCAGAATCTTTTAACAAGTTTAAATTTATAGATTGTTCATCAATACTTTTGTCATCTTCAGAAACGTTAATTTTATCAAATGAATTGTAATTCATAGGTACGTCACTATCACTTGTATTTATAAATGATTCAGAATAAACTGGAAGAATATTTTGACTTTCCTTCTTCATATGTTTTGAAAAAGACCGAAAAGCAGAAAATTGTTGTTTACAATTAGGGAAACAGCATTGATAAATACTGTTAGATTTAACACTGTATACTAATTGAGTCCCTATACCTGAACGGGAAAAAAGTAATATACTAATTGAGTCCCGGGTACAAACGAGACATATACTAATTGAGTCCGGGGTTAGGGAACTAATTGTATACGAATTGAGTCCGAGGATTGTTTTGAGTAAAATATAAAATAACCGTCTAGACACGGCGGAATTTATGTCGCACCGCCGTGCCGCGCGTTATAATTTGTATGACTTGTGAGATAATATAGTAAGTTTCGGGCTTTCGTTTTTAAACCCGCCAGATGTCAATGATTGCTTCACCGATGACTTAATTTCTATTTTACCTCAAGACTATCGAGTGGAACGTTTTACTGACTATATATTAGAAAAGTATATATGTGAAAGCTCACAATATCCTCCGGAAATGTGGGCTTCATTTACTTATTCATTGGCGAGGACTACCAATAGTTGTGAATCATTTCATTCGAAAATTAATGCAATGTTTTATTCAGCCCATCCAAACATTTTGTTGAATATACAATGCGAAACGTATATAAAAATTAGAAGTGTTCATATAATTAATTCAAGAAATTGTATAAAAGAAAAAGAAAAAGAAATCAGCCATCAAATGCAGTTGTTGCAATCAAATACAATAAGTAGATTTGAATATGTACAAAGCTTATCCCATAAATTTTTACCAATATAAAAATGTTATTTTATCATTATCTACATTTATTTAATTATACATAAATTATTCATATTATATTATACCCCTACATTATTATATATTAATATTATAAAATATTTTAAAAAAAAAAAAAAACATTTTTAACCATACTTGTAATTTATTATTTACAGACAGTCCTAAGTCTGTAAAAACGGGAAGGAATTTTTTTTTTTTTTTTTTAATTTAAAGGGACTCAGTTAGTATTTAAACATGGACTCAATTAGTATTATACCTAAAATTTCACTGGACTCTATTGATATATACCCTAAAACAACCCGGGACTCAATTCGTCATAAAAGGTTATACTGGGACTCAGTTCGTATGCAGCCAGATTTAAGCGAATGTACAGCTTTTAAGTGAACAAATAATTGTTCTCATTCAGATACTGTACACTGACAAACAAAACAAAAATAATTCATAATTTATTTTAATATTATTACCTACCTACATTAATATATTATTATACATTTAAAATTTGTTTTTTTAATTAATATCTCATATCTGAAATTAGAGACATTAAAGAAGTATTTTTTATATCAGTGTTTAAGTCAATTTTATAGATATATTTTTGTATAAATGTCCCCACTATCTCACACTTATATGGGTACTTTAAATAAATTACGTGTATAATTTTAAAACAAGTATCTATAGCTTTAACAATATTAGTAAATTTGTAGTAGGTGTTAAAATAATATACATAAAACTCTATAATGCTTACATACTCAGTTCTTACAATACAAACTATTGGTTGCAAGGTTTGCTTTAAACTGTAGCAGTTATCAATATCTTTTTGAATTTGATTATATAAGTCATTCACAGTGTGTGTGTGTAACAAGAATGATTTTTGAGCATCCACTATTGATGTTTTGGCAAGACGTCTTCTTCCTGTTACCTTGTCGATTTGATAAGACTTTGAAGTTGGAACAAGAATAGCATTTAGAAAAACTAATATTAGAACATTTTTAGAATCTGAAACATATTATTTAACTATTTTAATTTTATTTAAGTAGGTATAAGAAATGAATTAATAATTAGTAAACCAAATAATTCATAATTATTTCAAACTTTTTAAAACATAATATATTTATTTAACTAAGTCAACATCATTTTCAGATAACAACTGTAGTAATTGTTTACTGTAACTATCTTTAATATTGTTCTTCATTAAAGGTTCTATTTTAACCAAAAAGTCAGTCCATTCATCAAAAAGAATATTACATTTTCCAGGATACAAATATTCAAAATCAATATCAATCTGAAATTTGTTATGCTGATTTATTGATATGGCACTAGGTAGATAATAGGAATACAAAAATGCAAGTGATTAGTATATTACCAGTTGATGCCCAAATGACTGTTTATATAAAGGCCACTTTTCTAAAATATCCGTTATGGTAATTTCAGTTGAACTTAGGAATGTTTTACGATGTTCTACGGTTTCTTGCCATTTTTCAGAAACTTCATTAAAGGGTTCGACATTGAAATGCAGCCAATTTTTTATTGTTATCAAAGTTGGCTCTGAAAAAAAGGTTTAAGTCAATAATATTTTATTCTAATTAATATTTTTTGAAGTTTAATAGTATAACCATTGATATTTTTGCATGAAATACCTATATATTGTTATTTTTATTATATATACAATACTAGGAGTATTGAGATTTTTTTTTTTATTGATTTTATAAAAAACAACCCTAAAACTATGATCATTAGTTACAATTTAAATAGAGTTATAGTATTGACAGTTGTTTTCAAGAATTATTTTATAAATAGTATAACATTGGATGTAAATGATACGGTTACATTATATAAAATCTAGTTAAATAGATATTATTAAATTTATTGAATTGTAGAGACCTGTAGATTTCAAAAATTTTAAATTGAGATATTTGCATAGCAACCTAAAGACATATGTATCAGTAATTTATGCAGGTACTTACCAATTCCCTTTGGGGGTGCAAGAGACAATAAAGCAGTTTTATCATTATGTGTTGATGTTAACCGTGTTGTCGATGTGGTAGAATGATCCAAAAGATTTTGTTTACGTAGTTTGTAGACGGTATTGTGGTATTTTTGGTATGAAATACCTTTTGGTTTTTGTTTTGATATACTAATAAAATACGTTTCCTAAATATGAAATCATACAATAAGTAATTAGTTGATTTGTACATTGACAAATAGATATTTTTACTTGAACATAATATTATAATATCTCATGAAAAAGTAACAATAATACATTATGTGATCATACATAATATAGTCAATGAAAATATATTGGTATTAAGAAAAGTGTTCTCACCTTTACTTCACTCTTAAAAAAATAAACAATATTTTCTGCTATACGTATGTTCAATATATTTTGGTGAGGCATGAAGTTTATACTGAATTAAATATTCAGTTACAATATTTGCTATACAGTTACAATATTTGCTATGGCCTTTAAAGCTGGATAGTAGTAGTACTCTAAAATAATGAATCCTTTTCCTGATTTTTTTAAAATGTCTTCAATATTAAACTAAAGTATAATTGACAAAAAAACATATTTATCTATCAAGTTTTTTTAACAAAACAAATTAGGAAAAACTAATTTAACTAAATCTGTTTATATTAATAACTAAAATATGTAAACAGGCAATGGTCAATAGATAGGTATTACATGTTCATTATCCCGGAGATTGATCTTATTGGAATTAGTTAGTGAATCAGAATAATCCTCAGAACTTGTAAGGCTCTTGTCCACGCTATCGTTTGATGAGTAAGTTACAGACGTATTTGTTTCCTGCAGTGGTATATAATATAATATGTATATTATGTGTGTAAATTCAATATTAATTTATAATTGTAATATTTTACATATGTACTACAATAGTAAATTAATTACTCACAATAATATTATACTTGGCCTGCCAATTTATTAAATTGTTTTCAAAAAGTATTCTCTGACCGTATTTACTTTTTGGACACAATTCATCCAAATGCTTACTATTTGTGTATTTTAAGCTCTCAACAGTCATACCAAAATCTTAAAAATTATTAAGTACTGTTAAATAACTTCTCTATATTTTCCTAAAAATGTATAATTTATATTCAACTTACCTGTAAATTCTTGATAGAAACAATCGCCTTTTAATTGAATTAATAAATTTATAAGATAGTCATTCAACAACAAATCGTTCATTTCTGAATCTGCCGTCGCATCATTTTCATCAAATCCAACAAATTCAGCACTGTTTAATAAATTAGTGAAATTTTCCATAACACTGCAGTACGTATAGTAGCAGTATAGTTTATAATTGATCACTAGTTACTTTAATAATATAAATTTTAACCATCAAATAAAATACGAGGGCATGAGGCACAGTGAAGATATGAAACACCGTACGTCGAACGTTGAAGACCGAAGTCGCAAGAAAAAATATCGCAGAAATATCAAAAAAAAAAAAACAGTCACGCTACGGCGGCAGGCCTCTTATCTGATGGTTTATAAAATCCATACTATAAATAGCACACAAATTCCATTATACTGATTATATTTTGATTGTTGTTTTAGGATATTTAACTTGAAATAATTATTGCTTTAGTTAATAAATTAAACAGTCACTTGTATTTAATTCAAGTGTATATCGTGATTCTATTAAATAAACCAACTATTTATATATATTCTAATTCCCGTTGTATTAATGACCCCAAGTCCCCAACACATTAAAATGAAACTATTATTTCATAATTTTAAGGTATTTATTATTTCATTATATCAAAGAAGTAAGATATTAATTTAAATCAATTTACAAACATTTTATCCTAAATCCAAGTACTTTCCTTTACTTACTTTAAATAATATTTATTTATTAATTTGATGCAATTCAATTGATTCAGTTTTTTTCTTTTTTCATTAATTTGAAATAATTCTTATGAAATTGAGTATAAACTAGTGATTTTAATGAAATTCTTAATTAATTGAAGAAAACTCTAATATCAAGAAATCAATGGAATAAAAATGTAGATTTTAAGAAATGTATTTTTCTGAGTGTATATATATAAACTTGCCTATATATAAATTGACTGAAAACATGACAAAAAGCATACCTAGAGACGTTCGTCAAACAAAAATTAACTGTACCTGTTTGTTTTGTATATTAACATTTCGCATTTTATTGCGTTAAGCTGAAATCAAAAAGTATAGTTACAACGACAAATATTGAAAAATGTATTTATTATAAAAATATTTATCATTTAACGATTTCCCCGTGAAATAATTTAATTAGGTGAACCACTGTTCTTGTTTACTTTTATGTAACGAAATTGCATACACAAAGAGCCGTTATGATATTATTATAGTTAATTTAGTTAAATGCAGTATTCAAATATTATAATAATATGTACTTAATTTTCCATTAATATCAATAATCAATTATGACTGATCATTGGTAAACATCGGCATTACACGCAGTTTTAGTTGTATAATGTGAGTAGATTTTGCGAAAAACTGATTTTTATCCGTTTTGCTTAAGTTTTCTTGATAAATTCTTCAATTTTACATTTATATTAACCGTATGATATAACATTTAAAAAATAATTAAATATTTATTCATACAATATAATGTATGCATTATGAAATTACGTCTAAGCGCATTTTATTTTCAAAACCATTTTTGTTTATTCAAATATCCATGCAAAATCTATAAAGGTTGGCAAAGGATTCTGTTTCACTCCTATATCAGTTAGGTTCTTTAAGTTATTTCAGGTTGTTCTAAGGTTTCATTTAATCGCAAATGTCGTCCATTTGAACATTGAATAAAGTTAAGAAACGTATTTAAAATATAACACCATAATGCATACTATCAATTAATAAAACGTTAACAACGGTTGTTGGACGACTATTTTATAAATTCAATGTCGGCTTGTACTAACTCTATTTACCTATTTATCTCATAATTGTATATTAGATAATAGCAATGATAATAAATCTTACGATATAACAGGTCCAATGACATTTGTAATATGAACTTGCATTAACTTTGTATAAAACAAAAATGTGAGTATATTTTTACGTAAAATTAAAAAAACTTTTAAAATTACATCATTCTATAAAATAAATAATTTGTTTTTATTTTTATTGACATTTTTTAGAATTTGTAATTTTTAAGGTATTTAATTTTATAATATATCAAAACAAAATATTTTTTTAGAAAATTATTTAATAATAATTATATCTTAAATTTTGCAAAAAAAAAAAAAAAAATGATAAAAAATATTTACATAATTTAATCAAATAGTGAGATTATTTATGGATGGGTCGAGTTCTAGAATACAAGAAAACAGTATTAATAATTTCAAATAAATATATAACAACAATAAAAGTAATGAAAAAAAAATCTTGATAGTATTGTTAAAACCATTACAAATTATATTGACCTGAAGATGCGTAATTAATTTGTATATATTCTACAGTCACAGATTATTAGTATTTTTTAATATTTTTTAAAACTATATGACGAAGTTATTAATCGTATTATAAATACATGACGAAGAGATGACGATAAAATGTATCTTCTGAAACCATAAAAACTGTAAAACTAATAGGAGCATTTACATTTAATTTTGCATTAAATTTATGCATGAATAATACGTTAATATGTATAAATTAATTTTTAAATTTACAAACATCAAGTATAATTTGAATTAAATTTGTAAATGATCACTTGGTTAAAAAAATTAAATAAATATTTTATAGTTCATTCAAAGTGCCCATCACACAACTCGAAAGAACAGTTTTACTTGTACTAATACTTTAATCAATTTTATAATATACCCATGGCTTATTAAATTTACTTCGTACATGTTACTTTTTGAACGCAGGTCATAAGTTTGTCGGAAATGTAAAATATAAATTGGAAAATTTTATTTAAATATTTCAACGATCCGGTTATCAAGACCGATTAATGTAGTAGGGATTAATCTAAGGGACGTGTGGTGCATTGTAATACAAAATGTTAAGGAATAATGTAATTTTAATGTTTTGATTATTACCTTTATAAGATTGGGTAGTCATATAAATTAAAATACGCATTACATGGGTGAAGAATTTAACGCAAGTGTCATTTGACTATAAATTTCCCCTAAAAAAGGTAACAACTAACAACTATCTGTTCAATAATAAAATAGAACAAAGATGTTTTTTTTCATAATGATTTTATAATTAATATATTATGATAAAAAAAAAAATAATTTCTTTAGTAATGAAAAATATGTATGAATATTTATTAAATAAAATACAAAGAAAATTGACCTTACGTATGAATAAGTAATTCAATTTGATTGGTTATAGAATTAAAGACTATTTATATAGTTCTATATTATTTAGTACTAAATGATGAAGTAATTAATAGTTGTATTATAATTACCCTATGAAGAGATATCATACAAAATTGAACGTCAGGATCCAACAAAGATGGGGAGCATTTATATATGTACCGTGATTCAGTAACTCGTATCTTTTTGGTACACCTTCAATGAGCTATCACCGCATATGAATATAGCACACATACGGCGTCTCGCGATTATTCGAGTGTTAATTGAATAATCGTAGTATTAAGTATAAATATTAATAATGGAAATGTGTCATATCAACGAAACCGTAATCGATGAAAATTGTGTTCTTTGCGAACACAAAATAAGTGGCACAACATATTACGAAGAAAACCATTCCATTTCAAATATGTGCAAAGGTTGTGAAAGAAAGTGATACATTGAAATAAACAACACAATTTAACTTTTGGAAAAAAATGGTGGTTACTTAATAAAGCACACACGATAAATTAAAAATGAGAATATCATATTGATTGCCTGATGCGCGTGGCCTAATTTAGAACTATCGTCTCAGTTTTCTTTGAAATTCAAATATTCATCCATGAATAACAATTCTTAGAATGAAACCGAATGACTGCGTTTTCCAAAATAAGGCGGAATTAAAATATTACAGCCTATTCAGCCTAAGCGAGTCTGACTACATTTTCGTCATACGAAATTAAATAACCTGCCTGAGAACATCTTAACAGTATTCAGCCACCAAAAGTCCAAGTCACTCATCGTCATAGTCATTTTTCTACACGAATATTTTACAAATTATTTTGTTATTTTTAGGCGTTTGGAAAAAATCAAAATTTCTACAAAAAAACGGACTTGTTTTCATTGTGAAATTGCACATGAAATACTCATATTGTACTTGTATCAACCCCCATCGGCGCGTTATCATTTATTTGTAAAATAGACTAGTAACTACCATAAAACATAATTTTACAAGTTTACATATATTACCATCAAACATTTAACCATTTTAAGTTAAAGTAGTTTGTAGTGTGGTACATTCCGGACAATCGTGAACAGTTTGAAACTTACAGAGAATTGAGCCGAAGATTTATAACACGTTAAAAAAGGCTTAAAATGACATTGTTTGTTTTATAATTATTTCTCGATTTAATAATTTTTTCGCATAGAAACTCAAACGAAATTTATAGTGGCCACTATCATTATCATCTCCAATGAGGCATTAATTTATTAATTTTATTTAAATAAATGAAAGCCGAAACGCATAGCACTAGAAGAGGTATTTGACAGCCTTTAAATTTCCTCAAGTGCCTTTTAATATCTAAATATATTCCGAGTTCCATCCAACCTACTAAGTGTATATGCGACAGGAATCAAAATTCTCAAAGTTTTCAAAATAAGAAATTCGATTTAATTTGATTGACTAGATTAAAATAACATTTAGTGTTTCTCGACATAACGTAAAAAATAAACAAGTTTAATTTAACTAAGATATTTTATAATACTAACTTTAACATAAGTTATAAAAACAATTATTTTAAGTGTAATTTTAATGTATTAAATTGTTAATTTTATTGGTCTGTTTAAATCTTGTTTGTAGTAGGTACCTAAAATATTGAAAATACATTTTCATTTATTTTATTTAATTGAATTGAAGTTATCTATTATTTTCAGGTACGGTATTATGTTTAACTTATATTTTATTTAAAAGAGTACACCTAAAAATGTTATCTTAAATATTCATTGTAAAATTATTATGATAATTGAAATTTAATTTTTTCCCCTCAAAATATGTGACAATTACATATTTACTTATATACTCCCATAAATGTGTAAATATGATTTAAGAACGTATACATTTTTATTTTGTCCTATAAATAATTAGGTTTCTTTTTAATTAGTTATAACATATTATGTGTATAACAGGCAACTTTTTTTATTAGGTAGATTGAAAAAAAAATATCTTACACAAGTACTTTAGTCTTGGTATTAAGTTTTTGATTTAAATGAGAAACTAATTAGTTTGCTGAAAATGTTCAATATAAAAAAAATAATAACACTTTAAAATGTGTTTCAAATGAATTATATTTAACGTTTATTCAATGGAAATCTTATTTACCGGTTAAAGTCAGTTAAGTTGAATTACATTGATCGCCAGTAGAATACAAACTGCTTTACAGACCTATTATAATCTGTGAGTCTACGCCTGCACATCAACATGTGGGTGTACCAAAATTTATAACGTAGCCCTTTAACACCATCATCTTCTGTGTATAAATTCGTCATCGTTACGTCAATATTTCGTTCAGTGTTTCAGATGCATCTGAAATATGTCATGACATATCTTAGAAAATATGCTTTTAACGAGCTAAAACCACAACAATTTGGAATTAGGATCTTATGGTTTTACAATGATGTTTATTTTTTTTTTTTTTTTTTTTCTTTTTTTTTTCTGTAAACACTTTTTCGTATAGAAATACTTGTCCAAAAGTTTCGTCCAGCAACTTTTTAGATTCGAAATTGAACTGAGATGGTACTTTAGAGAGGTCATTTTTCCAAAATCTCCATAGTTTTTTCCAGTAATCAAGAATAACGATCGAAAAACTGAGTAAAAACGGTAAAATCGGTAAAAATCCGCCGTAAACGAGATTTTCACTGTTCAGATTTTAGGTATTTAGTCATAAATCGAAAAGTATTGAAGCTAGAAACTTGAAAATTTTATCCAATATCAAATACATACTTTTTTATATTGGACAAAATTTTCAGAACAATTAAAGCACTTTTGACTTAAATATAGAACTTTTAATTTACCAAATTATTTGAAAGTTTTTATGTAATATAATTTTAAATATTTGACAAAAAGTTCTGAAAATTTAATATGACCTTACTCATATACCTACCTAATTATCCTAACTAAAGTTCAAAAATCGTTAGTCAGGATTTTTTTTTATACACGTTTTAACAAATTCATATAAATTCGTATATGAATATCGACTGTTTTTACGTTAATTTTCAACTTGAAATCTGTATAAATCTTTTTTGGTGTGTCCGATCACAATGAAACTTGGAATATAGATATAAAAACATGTTTCGAATCTTTTGGTAACAGAAAATTTCTAACGAGTTAAAAATTGAATATTTTATGAGGGTTTAATAATGAAAAAACTCACCAAAAATCAGACAAATAACCGAAAAATACGTAAACAGTGTATAAATAATATATTATATTACACTGAAGCTTTGCTCAGAATCGTTTTATACTAAAGAAATGAGTCATCATTTCTTTAAAACTTAATACATTCATCACCAATATCTTGTCCGAGGTTAGGTTAGGTGATCCCATGATAGAAAGTGCTATACACTCCTCACCATTATCTTGTCCGAGGAGCGAAGCGACGAAGGACGAACTTCCACCACCATTATCTTACCAGCTTTTTTTTATTTTCTTTTATCACAAATAAAACTATTTTTCATATAAAATTTTGAACTTCGTATGTAATTATTTTAGATTCTGAGTGAAGCGAAGGATCTTATGGTTTTACAATGATGTTTATTTTTTTTTTTTTTCTTTTTTTTTTTTTTTTTTTTTTTTTCTTTTTTTTTTCTGTAAACACTTTTTCGTATAGAAATCCTTGTCCAAAAGTTTCGTCCAGCAACTCTTTAGATTCGAAATTGAACTGAGATGGTACTTTAGAGAGGTCATTTTTCCAAAATCTCCATAGTTTTTCCAGTAATCAAGAATAACGATCGAAAAACTGAGTAAAAACGGTAAAATCGGTAAAAATCCGCCGTAAACGAGATTTTTACTGTTCAGATTTTAGGTATTTAGTCATAAATCGAAAAGTATTAAAGCTAGAAACTTGAAAATTTTATCCAATATCAAATACATATTTTTTTATATTGGACAAAATTTTCAGAACAATTAAAGAACTTTTGACTTAAATATAGAACTTTGAATTTACCAAATTGTTTGAAAGTTTTTATGTAATATAATTTTAAATATTTGACAAAAAGTTCTGAAAATTTAATATGACCTTACTCATATACCTACCTAATTATCCTAACAAAAGTTCAAAAATCGTTAGTCAGGATTTTTTTTTATACACACTTTAATAAATTATTATACGATTTTTTTCGATATTGTCTCATTTCTTTTAAGTTTATTTCTAATGAGTTATAATTGGTATAACAATTGAAGTTTAAATGAGTTTTATCTAATTGAATATTTTATGAGGGTTTAATTACAAAAAAACTCACCAAAAATTATAAAAATAACCGTAAAATACGTAAACCGTATTTAAATAATAATATATTATATTACACTGAAGCTTTACTCAGAATCGTTTTATACTAAAGAAATGAGTCATCATTTCTTTAAAACTTAATACATTCATCACCAATATCTTGTCCGAGGTTAGGTTAGGTGATCCCATGATAGAAAGTGCTATACACTCCTCACCATTATCTTGTCCGAGGAGCGAAGCGACGAAGGACGAACTTCCACCACCATTATCTTACCAGCTTTTTAATACTTAAATTAACAAATTCAACTAATAATTACTTGTACTATTGGCTATAAATATATAAATAAATAAATAAATAAATAAATAAATAAATAAATAAATAAATAAATAAATAAATATATATATATATATATATATATATATATATATATATATATATATATATATATATATATATATATATATATATATATATATATATATATATATACAGGGTGAGTCAGATCTATTTGGCACTTGGAATCTATTCATTATTTTTAACTTTTTTTTTCAATAAATATTATAGTGCTGCGCTACGAAAAAACCCTATTTAAATATTTTTTCACTTTTGGAACTTAAATTTTGAAATTTTGAAATTTTATTTTACAATCTAAAAAGGAAATCAAAATAGCAATTTCGGTAATTGGATTCTGAGAAATATTATGGTATTAAAATATCTTATTAAAGTGTGGTCATTAATTAATCATGACTTTTCAAACTTTTAAAAACAGTGAATTTAATAATTAAAAATTTTAGTCTCATGCTATTCATAATTTTACTTTGCACGTCTAATTGAACGTGTCTAATATTTCATTTTAACATGAAATTTAACATCAAATGAAACTAGGGGCGATATTTCAGTTTTAACACGTCCGTTATTTCACACTATGGATGAGCGAAATTATTTAAATTAAAAAATATATGCCTATATTTTAATAGAAATTTATCTTGTAAAACATTTTACATGAGCATGTACATAATGTAATTTTGAAAAACGCTCTGTATTCAAAGTTCAATTTTATCTCAAAATTTTTTTAAAACGATAAACTTACACTGGAAAAAACTACTGAAAAAAGAAAAAATGGACACTTAAAGTGTCATCTACATGCAATTTATGATATTTAAAATTTGTGTATAAAACTATTGAACAAATTCGTCATAAAAGTCATTTTGATGAATGTTCCCACCAAATTCATTAATATTGATATCACCTAAACATATGGCCAATTCTGTGAACACTTTGAGATTGGCCATTGTGAATATTTCGGAGCAAGACAACGTTAACATTACACGAAATTAAAATTAATTTAACACACAAATTGGTGTTTTGAAATGTGCAATAAACCAGCTAAGATAAAAATCATATAATGCATTTTACACTCGAGCGTTCATATCTTAATATTATTAGATAGACAAAAAAATAAAATTATAACAATAATAAAATGAAATCTAGTTTACCACGGTGGTATGCAACGATGTATGTGAAATGTGCAAGCACATGAAATGATACATAAGTTATTCGATCATGTGATAATTATACGATAATGTACGATGTAGGTATTATTTTTCTTAACCGTTCAGTCGATTCAGATAATACAATATGATTGCGTTTATTTGTGTGTGTGTGTGTGTGTGTGTGTATAACACATAAAATTACTCAATATAATCAGATTACAATTATTTAGTTAATACAATCCAACGACCCGGCAGGGTCGCGCTAAGTATAAAAAAACGCCTTAAAATGAACGCATCGGCAATCACAACGCGGGACAACTGCCGGGTATAATTACAGGAAGCATCGGAAATCACGAAAAAAAATAGTTGTCCATGCATATCTAATTTCTTGTAGAATAATTTAGTTTGACAATGCACCAGTGTTATTGGAAATGTTCCGTAGAAGGGAATGCTGCACTTTTTAATCTGATTTGAACATTATAAATAGAGTTATAGCCAAATATATTATGAATTTTTATGGTAAAAAAGAAAATGTTATTCGATAATATTCCCTGCGGCCCGCATGAAGCTCTCCGCCCACTGAGGAGATACACACACGCACTGACCGTACGCGCGTGCTTTGCCATTTTCACTCGGCTGCGCGACGCGCTGCGAACGCGCTACAGCGCTTGCAGCGGTGGTGTTTCCAGTTAATACGTAAAGGTACGTTTTCCTAGGAGCGCGTTTTTGCGCCGCAGAAACCGATCACGTCGACGTGATAGCTGTATAATTAAAACCTTAAATGTTTAATATAATATAATAATACACATATGATATTATAATATTTAATAATAATTCTTACAACAACAACAACAACAACAACAATAATAATAATAATAATAATAATAATAATAACATAAAAAAAATTTGTGATATCCCAACAAAAACACTACGCCAAACTCCGTGTAAAAAAAAGCTCAGTATAAAAAAAAACCACCTCAAAAAGTTGTGATATCATTTTATAGCTATGTATTTAAACTATATAGGAATAGATATATTATTTTAATTTATGTTAAAATTCACCGTTTATAAATTGAACTTAGCTGGTGACTTTAAAATTATAACACTTAATTAGTAATTTATAACACTTAATTAGTGTCACTCATTTTCAAAGATAACATGTAGGTATACTCAATACGAAATGAATTCTTATGAGTTTTAAATAATGTCACTAGCTAAGTTCAATTTATAAACGGTGAATTTTAACATAAATTATAATAATATATCTATTCATATATAGTTTAAATACATAGCTATTAAATGATATCACAACTTTTTGAGGTGGTTTTTTTTTATACTGAGCTTTTTTTTTACACGGAGTTTGGCGTAGTGTTTTTGTTGGGATAAATATACTCTCATAGGTATATAAATTCGTGTCGTCAATATATCAATTTTTAGATGATGTGATATGTATTGTGTCATAAAATATTAAAATATTCATATTAATTTTAAAAGTTAATAGGATTATGATCACATAATATGATTCAATGTAGATTATCATTTATTTCATAAATTATCATACATATTTAGAAAAGAAACCTGTTTATAAATAAAAATACTTTTAAAAAGTATTCAAAATATTCATAAATATTTTTTTTCAGTTCAAGTTCAATAAATTTGATATGTCTAAAAACATTTTTGTATGAATTACAAATATATAATCAAACTTGTTAACAAGTATGAATGCCAATAGTTAACACATAAATAACTACTTTAATATGTTCAAAAATTTTAGATATTACACTTAATAAATAAATGAAAATATAGTCTGAAATAGATATATATCATAAATCATCCATTCATTCCAGTCAGATAAAAAATACAGGGATAATTTTTCTCTAAAATTGTATAATTGTTATTTCAACTTTTAAAACACAACGAATGACTATTTATAGGTTCAAGATAATGTTTAATCTAAACAACTGTCCTTCGTGGTAAGAGTGGAACAAGAGAAGGCTAAGGGAGTTTATGTGTCATTTACATATTTGATGAAATTATGTTTCAAATTCTTATCATTATAAAATATTATTTTCGAAACAAAAATAACTTCGTAAAATACAAAAAAAATGCATAATTAAAAACAACAGTTACACTAAAAATATATTTAGTATCCTGGAATAAAAATACGAAGAAAAATTGTTTTTAAAATATTTAAAATACGTTTATTAAAAAGTATTTTAAAAGTTGAAATACCAAAAAATTATTCGAATGCTTAACAAGACTGTTAGTATTGAAACGTGATCCTTGTTCAACAACATTTCATCACGTAAAACGAAATTAAATTGTTTGCAGGTTTTTGATTCTATGCACTTCATTTAATCATATTTATTAATTTCATTACATTTAAGAATTCTATGAATGAAATCGTCTATTACTCGTTATTTTTTGTCTCGATTTGAATTGATTTTATTCCAGGGTATATTTGATGAAAATTCCATTTGTTTTGAAACGACAAGGTTTAAATATAGTGTATGATGGTGTGTAATATAGTGTAATAATGGTGACTGAGTGTGATTATATACATTAAATATCATATATAACCCATCATATACATGTAATATTTGTGGAATGTAGACATTTTATTTGGTAAACATTAGAGTTTAATTATTATTGTAAGCAATAAGATTAAGGATTGATTATTTTTAATTTAATAAAACACAGCTATGAAGTATATTTTTTAGTGTAAATAGATAAATTAAGATTTTTCGGTGAAATGGGATTCAAAGAAACAAGATTCAACAGAATGGGATTTCACGCCGAAAATTATTTATATTTGTATCGGTTGATCGGAGCAGAACTATAATTTGATAAGACGTATTAAGTATAAAGTAAACGCCGTATAATCATACGTAACAGTAGAATGTATTTAGTTTAATAATTATGTTTATGTAACATGAACATCTTTTTATATTATACGTGTAAGAAGACACTTTCTGTAGTGTATTTTGTAAATGCAACGGAGTCCATGGGCGTTGCACATTCTTCCTCTTACAGTTTATGTACGTATACAATGAACATCTGTACGGTATACAGTGTCCTTGTATGCCTAATAAATACTTATATTCACGTGTATTCTTAAAGTCGCTACACGTTAAAAGACCGATACGGTTTGAAAAAAGACGATTAACCTAACATTGATACAAGGATGGATAATATCACCTTCGGTTTTACAGTAAAAATATTTTCATTCGTCACGAGTCCACGGTGACCGTTGTCGTAAACACGGCCATGGTCACATGTCATCATCGTCACAGAGGTTTGTCTAGACATCGACTGACAGCATAGCCGATCAACACTATAGGGTTGGAAACATAATCAAATCTATGAGGGTAAGCATTTGTATTCTTACATAAAAGCTTTAAAATTGAAAATCGATGCATGAAAAAATTACACTACTCAAATAATGTAATTTCTTAACATGACATACTAAGTACATTGCAAATCCAACATAATATACAACTAGAGGGATTTTAAACACTACACAAAACACCTGGTATAACAAAAATCATCTTCTTCACAGGTAAATAGAAATCAAAAACAAAAAAGTTTACTTCAAATACATGTACAATATATAATGAAAATTTCACAAATAAAAACACAACTAATTTGTAAATATTCCACTTCAAAATTATTCACTAAAATCTTAAAAATAATTCAATATTATATCTTCCTCAAGAGCGTATTCATAAAATAATGAATATTCAACAAAACTAACAGAATTGCAAGTTTTGTCAAGAAAGAAATATTACCTTAATCACAATGAGATGAAAATTAGTATAGACAGATTAGTATTATTATAATTATCATTTAATATTAAAAAAAAATGTTAATACCTATTTATTAATTTATTTATTAAATTAACGACAATCGTCAATTTATTGTTACATATATAATAAATCAACAAATAATGATAGTGTTGAAAAAGTTATGATATTAACATATGAAGATTATCTTAAAAAATGATATTTTGTACTTAATGTACAATAATTAAATTGAAAATCCTGCATAACACTTATCTAGTGGAGTTTTCAACACTGCAAATACCAATTGGTTTAAACCAAGTCAATTTTTTCTCTGGTTATAAGTTCACAAAAAAAAAAAAAAAATTCTTCACTTACATTTACCTATACGACATGTAATGAAATTCTCAAGCATAGGTATATGCACTAAAAATTGAAAAAAATTTAATTATAATTTAGTCTGTACCATCTAGGAGTAACAACATTTAGTCTGTACCAACAGGAGATTTCAATATTTTATCATCCCGAAGATCACGTAAATTATAAATTTCCAACGAAACTAACATATTTGCATGATTTTACGGAAATAAAACCATTTATTCAGGAATTTCTTAATCACAGTGAATTGAACATTCATTTTAGACAGACGCGTATTCTTATAAAATGTATTATGTCGTATCATAAAAACTATTAGGTGGTCTTGAAAGTATAGTTGTAGGTTTCATAAATATGAGATTTGGACAAAGGTAGCCACCGAAAATTCACAGACATGATTTATTGACAAAGGCGTTTGATCCAACTCAATGGTTATAAGGTCATTTTCTTTTCAATTCCTCAATTGTACGTAAGATTTCAATGAAAAAAATTGAATGATAAATAATTTTTTTTTTGAATTTAAAAATGTTTTTATTTTAAATCAATTTAAAAAAAATATATATTTTGATCATCCTGAATGATTATTTATTATTATTTTGTAACTAGGTAAGTGATTTTCAAAGATATCTTATTTCTTAATTGATAAAATTTTCTGAGTCCACATAGTACTTTTTTTTTCAAAATTTAATACAAATCTTTTTTGTTTTGATCTATATGTTTTATCGTTTTTTTATCTCTTTTTTATTTTATGTGGTATAATGTAAGGATATAAAAGAAGAATACCCCGCAAAAATTGACTACCACTACACTAAACTTTGAAAGATAATATTTCTTCATATATCGTTTATGATTTATAATATCAAAATATTATTTTCTTAACCATTTTTTTCTTAATATGAATTATTAATATTTATTTTTGATTCCATCAAATCACGCGAATGATTTCTGTGTTGGTAATTTTTGGCGTTATAATCGAGAGAAATTCCTTGTTGTAATTTAAAACCTGCGTTGAAAATGTTTTTAGTTTTAAAACGCGTTTCCACACAGAAACGTATTAGGTACACACAATTTATAGTTTTATCAGTTTTCGTACGATTATCTGATTATTATGACAATACAGTTGTTAATGATAATTTTTAAGATGATAAGGTAATATGATATTTATTTTTGTACCTTACTCTTTTCGATCGTGCCATTTAAAACTTTTATAACATTTTTTATTTTTACGATTACTTTTTTCACTGTTGATATGATTTTTAAATTTGTTTGACTTTAAAAATATTGTTCATGGTAGTATGAAATATCGAAAATACTTCATACCTCCATGTTTTTAATTTCAAATCTGATAATTATTAAAATGAGAATTTAATAATATTTCTATACTGTTCAGGTGTATATATGTTTTGATTTTTCCTTAGTTTCTTCTCAATTCTTCCAAAGTCACGGTCTGAGTCCAGATATGAGTGACCAACTTCAGGAAACTTATGGTCTATAATTTTAAATATACCTTTCAAAATCATATATTGGTACAGACATATAATATTAAAATTTTTATTTTGGCCCGCACATGAATCAGACCATATTAAAAGGTGGGTGATATTTTGCAACATTGTAGTTTTAGCAATTTGTGAAAAATACATTAAACAACTTCCAACTTCATTACTTCCTTTTCCTCCAACATCCTCAGTCCAATTCAACATAAAAGGTTGATGCCCATTTTTATTGGTTAATGAATGTATGCCAAAATTGTAAAACCATATTTGCCGTAGGTAGAACGCTTTTGAGGTTGACAACTTAGGTAATGGCATTGTCTGCTGCAAGTCCATTGTTAAATAGCAAGTATTTATGTTTTCTAACACATATTGTCTGTCTTTTCTTTGAGCTTCAAAAGCAGCTTTATAAAATTGTACATGTTCTTCGTTAGAACCTTGTCCTGAATCACACCTACTACACGTATCACTCTTCGGACTACCAAAACCTAAATTGAATTTGGTACAAAATATATTTCTGAATGTTTCTTCTTTAATATAATAATCCTGTGGATTACCCTCTTCATCACATTTTTCAATGTACAATAAAAACAGTTCATGAATATTAAGTGTTGGTGACAAGTATTTTCGATTTGGATTGCTGTGTCTTGAATAGTGGGAAGATTCTGATGGGAATGATTTAATATGGCTAACTATACTCTGAATCACATAATCAGGTGTTCTGTGAGGGCGATTTGTGTGTTTTCCTTGGCGATCTTCATGAGGAGAAACAATATCATTACCTTCTTTCTGTTGTGCTAGAATAATATCAACTTTTTTTCTACCAATCTGAAATATCTGACAAAATGCTGTTTTACAAACTTGAATGTCTATTTCTCCATTTCTCACATAATACTTATAAGAAGAATCTCTAACTCTTTTGGCTTTTTTTGAAACTCTCACTGGTTTAAATTTTTGTATACTTCGGAACAAATAAGAATTTTTTACATTTATGTCCATTTTATAATAGTTATTAAAAAGAACTTTTCGTGCCTCTAAGTTTACTGATTTAGAGCATTTCAGACGACATTCAGACTTACACAGTTCACCAAGATTAACTGATTTAGAAAGAACAATCACCCCTTTTTGAGAAATATATTCTTCACCACGACTTCTTTGTATAGCGGCTTTTTTTCTTTTCCAGTTATTTTGGTTTTTTTTTCGTTTCCTGCTGTTTTTCTGTATATTTGTAGACTCAGCTAAGTGATTATTTTCTAAATTAAAATAAAAAAATAAATATTTTAAGTAATTAATGGATAAGATTTTATTCATACTTTATATTGAATTAACATACTAATATTAATAAATAATAAATACATATTATATACCCAATGTATATGTACCAAAAATTTGTATTTATTAATATTAGTAAATTAACATTATTTGTATACATTGTATAAAAATACCTATACTGCCATAAATGGTGTTATCAGATGTTGCTACAGATTGACCCTCTCTTGGTATTGATTCTCTATAACTATTATTTTCTTGTACACTTTCTGGTATGATACTAACAGCTGAGTCTTAAAAAGTCATAATTTTTATTAGTATAAAATATATTTTAAGATTATTAATTTGTACATATACATTTTATAACCTTACCTATATAGTCAGAAATGGTGTTATCATATGTTAATCTTCTTACTGCAGATTGGCATTCTCTTGGTATTAATTCTCTACAAGTATTATTTTCCTGTGGACTTTCTGGTATAATACTAACAGCTAAGTCTACAATAAATAAATTATAATTTGTATTAAGACAAATCTGTTAACATTATTAGTATACATTGTATTACCATACCTATATAGTCAGAAATAGTGTTATCATATGTCAATCTTCTCACTACAGAGTGACATTCTCTTAGTATCAATTCCCTATAGATATTATTTTCTTGTGGACTTTCTACTATGATACTGACATCTGAATCTAAAAACCGACTTTTCATGTTACATAATAATCATAAACAATTAGTGTACAATAAGAAGAGAAATGAAACTGTACAATTATTGTCAAACTTTACCAATTTCATTTGCAATATGATTTTTATCATATTGATCTGAGCAATTTTCTACCGACATAGGTACTAAAAGAGCCAACTCATTTAATTCCAAATTAAATATGTCATGTGAATGTTGTAATTCTGGTATAACACTAGCAGTTGAATCTTAAAATAAAAAAAATATATCGAATAAAGTATCTATAATCTAGAAATCATAATGTTAATCATAAGAACTTATATAATTTTTTTCCCAGTTACCCATTGCAAAATAATATATAGGTTGTAATGCACTAGCATAAGGCATTACACTAATCACATATATAAATATAAAAAGTATAATATTATAGAAATAAGTATAACCATACGTAGAAACTAGAAATAAGAATAATATACGTGGTATCAAAGATCATAGTATCTGGCCCCACAGTCTAAGAATATAACACTTTAGCTTATCATATTTTATATCACCAATGTATCTATATTTTATTTTATGAATTCACCATTATGGCTAATGAAAAATTATGATGTTAAAAAAATTCATGAATTAATTCAAATCATTATTCATTATGGTTTAAATTTAATAAAATATCATTAAATTTATATTTTCTCTTACTATTTAAAGTAAATTTTAAGTCACTTAATAATAAATTTAAAAAAATATATTAAATACATTAATTTCAAGTATTTTCAGGTTATTTATTGGATACCTAATACTAGAAAGTTATGTTTAAAAAAAAACCACAAGAGGGAATGATACTTACTTATATTAATAAAATCTTCATTAAAAATAATTTTTTCTTCTATTAACGGAGAATCGCATTCAGTGTCAGATGTATTAGAAACAGATTTTATGTTATCTGGAAAATAATACTCCTCACTGGAATATTCCTCGTATGAATCTATAATATATCAAATTATGAAATTATAATGAGACTAAAATATTTATTAACAAATAAAAAATAAAATTCATAGTTAAGGAAAACAACTATATTTAATTAGGTATGTAGTAACTATGATAGTATATTGATGACAGATTTATGATAGTTAGCACACTAGTAACTGATCATTTAAATTGTCAACGGACGATTTGTCACTGATTTAAAACTAAATCAACTTATACTAAAAAGCAAATAACAATTTTGATTTTGCAATTATTGTGACTAGGTATCTATTGAAAATACCTACTATCAAACAAAAATAGCAATCACCTAGCCAGCTACCGTAAATCTGTCGTTTGATCATAAATACGTAAATTAAGTTACCTGAACTACTGAAGTTAGTAGAGTTAATATTCTGTTTATTAACTTTGTTACTCTTACGTCTTGGACGGCAAATACTGTTGGGTACTTGAGATTCATCATCTTTAGTAATATCTTGAAGTGCATTATTCATTAATTTATGTATACGAGAACGAGACGTCATATTCTTATAAAACACTTTAAAGATAAACACTATAGTCTATACGAAAATACCAAGTTAAATCAAATAACACGCGAGTTACAAAATAACATTACAAAAATATGTATTTTATTGTAGGTTTAGACATAGTATATTTATAAACTAGAAACCAAAACAACAAACTACACAAACAAATTCAATGCATAATTATATGAATTAAGGTGGTAATATCCAATATCACTATATTACCGGTAAAATTATCACGAGTATAAATAAATCTATGGGGTAATGTACAATATCACCTTTATCCACTACATCGAATGACAAATTGTGATAATATCACCTTTGCAATATTTATTATCTCAGTAATGTGATATCAGATCGTTCTAATATTTTGCTACAACGTGTATTATATAATAACACATCTATCCATGAAATAATAAGCGTTTTAAAAAAAATGTTAGTTATCACCTTTATCCACTGACCCCTTCAATTATTAAAATGAGAATTATTGAGCATCAAAAAAATGTCCATAGAATTTACATTTCTATATCAAATTGTGTACATTCAATAGTAAACTGTCTAACATTGGAACGATATCATTAAAAAATGATTACTACAGAAAATGAATTATACATTTTTTTATTTCGTGTTGGTATTGAGTTCATTCCGAGTTCCGAGCAACGGAGTTCAAGTTTAACGGGATAACATCATCACATTACGTGGATAATTATGAATGATTTGTTGCGTATTTTACACAAAAAGTCGTGTACACCTTATAAGAATTGATACGTAAAAAAAATTATAATCACGAAAATTAAATTTTCTTGCAATAACTTCGAGTGATATTCTTTATGGTTCGTATCGAACATTAAAATACATTTTACATTGAAAATAAAAAAAACAAACAACATCAGAGCCGTTTAACTATTAAAAAATGTCCGGGCACGACCCTGGACAAGACGATTGCGATATCTTCAAACCGCTTGTCGTTAATATAATGCTGTTGTTAGCCGAACACACGAAGATTATTAATATAAATATTGTCTTGTGATTATTATTCTTCATTACTTATGATGTTCATTCGTACGCTCGCCAGACCAATCGTATGAGTTTATTTCAATATTGTTGTACACTTATGCATAGTTATTTCACCTATACATATTTAGATACAAACCAGACAAGCGTATAGTCACGGCAGTCTATGACAGTAATTTACAGGGGACATGACGTACGCTATCAACTCGCGGTAATAACGTATACTTCACTAAATGTCATTTTTTTCATAAATTTTAAATATTTATAACTTTGATAGGTAGCATGATTATTATTCAATTTTTTAATTGTTGCTGATAGGTTCACATCGTCTATTCATATATTCCGTACTAATCTACTTTCGAAAATGTATTTAAATACATAGGCTAATTCATGGAATTTAACAGTCACATTAAACAATAATCTTAATACTATTTGAAATTTCGCGTGCGATACTAGATAGCTTCAGCATATATTATTATAAATTATAATCATAACGATGTTATAAAAAAATAATTTTGATGAAACTTTGGTTCGGACACTGACAAAATTTGAACGTTTGTAAAACGAATAATACATGATATTATTGCCAGTGTGTATTCTGATAAGCGTTCGTTAAATAGCTCATTGCGAATTGCGATAATGCGATCATACGTTAGGCACCATTACCCGTGATTATTATTCAATTTGTTTTAGATAGTGTTCATTTTTTTTCTCATATATAACTTATTATACAATACGAATATTTAGACCATCGATTCAAAACGGGTAGAATAAAGATTCCGTTTAAGATTTTTTCATTGAAATCAAATCAAAAGGTTTTTATGATAGTTTAACTTAGTTATAATTTGTAAGTAACCTGATGATTATCTATGGTCGAAATTATAACATTATTATTTTTTTAGTAATATAAATAATTTTATATGATTGTTCCTTTGATATTTTTATATACACTGTTTATGTTTTTAATATAAAAATATTTGTTTTACCATTTTAAACCATTTCATTGTTTAAATGTTTAATATAGTCATACATTATTATCTATATAATATTAATATTTGTATGATATAGTAGTATTAGGGAATGGGGTTTGTCTCAAGTTCATTCAGTAAAATGTTGACATTCATAATTTATGTATTTTAAGTTACTACATAAAAAGCAATAAAAATATACAGTTTTAACATATTTGTAGTTAGTAAAAATAATAGAATGTATTATGATGAAGTTTTGTATTGTTAAATCCTCACTAAATATCGATCGTATTAAATTTTAGTAATTGAGACTGAATCTATTACACTAACGTATTCTAATCAAACCATACATATTGATGTAACAATCACTATATTATAGTAGGATTTTAAGTACGTTTATTTCGTTGTATAAAAAGAAACATTAACAAATCTACTTATCGGAATCCAAAGAACCACTTGTTGCATTAATAAATCCTATCACACAACAATACCTAAATTTTACGAGAATGTAGTTAACTTTTCTTTAAATCTTTCAAGTATGCAAAACATATTTGATGAAATGTGTGTCTAGCATCACCATTATTAATTAAAGCTAAATATTGATCGTTTTCAAAATCTTGCCTAAAGAAATTTAATAATTCAATTCCATTTTCAGTTACATAACTCAAAAATATATAAAAAATATGAAAAATATAGAAAAGAAAAATGTTGAAAGTGTCAATTAGAAATCATTTCTAATCTATATAATCTGAAAATTTACAAGTAATATTGGAAAAAAATCTTTATCCAAAAATATAAAAATCAAAGAATTCATAATTTTACTTAATACCTCAAATCAACACAATTGTAAAAACAATTATTAATTATTCATTCGCCTCTATGTACAACTTATGATTTCATACAGATTGAAACAAGAAAATATTTTATTTTTTCAATTTTCATTTAATAGTGGTATTAATAGCATATGATAAAAAAATTATGCATTGTACATTCTTTAACGGCAATTAAAACAGGTCATAAAAAAATGATCGTGGACTTGCTGTAAAAAATATAAACCAATGTGAAGAAATTTGATCAAAATTGTCTAAATACAATTTGATGACGACTAATTGAGAAATTCATGGATCTACCCAATCCGCAGTAACATCATAGTCCAATACAGATGTTTTTCCTTGGTCCCATATCATTTTCTCAAAATGTTTCTGAGCCGCAAACATTTTCAACGGTTCTTCTTTAACGGTTTCATTATATAGCTCCAAAATGGATGGATACCGATATCCTCGTGGACAGCAGCTTATTCCATACCATCCTAAATAGACCCGGCATGGTGGTGGGATGCCAGGTGGTTCATTAACGTGACAGTGTAATTGACAAGTCCCGGGTTCAGTCATGTAGTTGTCATGAGTGACGATGCAAGGTTCACCTGAATAGATTTATAGAAAAATGACAACGAGAGAGAGAGACAGTAAAAAAGAGAGAGAGAGAGAGAAATAGAGAGAGAGAGAGAGAGAGAGAGAGAGAGAGAGAGAGAGGTAGGTAGGTTACTAAATACTAATGTAATTTTATCGTTAAACCCTCTTGAAATACCGATTATCAAATACTTACCACAAGTGTTTTCACATTCTGATTGTGTTCGGGGAAGGTGTTCGATGTAAGTACAACAGTTTTTTTTTGTCTTATTTATGAAATAAGGCATGCACATTCTGAATAATTCAACAAAAAACCATCCTAAAAGTTCATAACCTGGATGCGGTCCCCAAGAATGATCACACTGCAGACAATGCTCTTCAATAAAACAGTTGGCTGCTGAAAGGAAATAAAAACAAATTTAATGTACATTGAAATTTAGGTTTTACTATTGAGATTAGTATACGAGAAAGAGTGCGTTATTCTCGATGATCTCAGGGACGCTATAACAATTTCAGTAACGAGGATCATTGAATCGGGTATATCACGTCTTCGTTACATAAGTCATAATGGTCTAGTGTATTTCACACATATAGGAAAATATCGAGATCCGAAATCTCACCGTTTCAGAACGTCATTCACTGAGCTCTGAGGTTTATGAAAAACGTCTAGGAAAAAAAAGACATCTGTCGTGGGCAGACAGTAAAATAATTTATGATTATAATACTTACGTTTTTGGGGTATCATTAGCTGCCTTTCTTCACGCATACTTAAACAACAGTGCACTAAAATCAATATTATGATGATCACTTTTGAGTAGCAAAATTTGATGAGCAATTTTCGCAGGACGTTTTTGACGAAAGAAAACATTATGTTTGTAGGGTTATGGTAACAAGACACATTTGAGGTGACGAACCAATATTCTATGATGGAATTTATCAATACTGAGTGCGTTGATGTATGAAAATACTCGATTAGGAACATATGTTATACAGTGTTCTAACTTTCCACGAGTATCAGGATGTCACTTACAATTGGATCTTCACAAGATAATATAGTTTGAATCATTGACCTGTTATCACATTGAGAATTTTATCACGTTGAAAAGTGATTACTAATGATTGATAATAATATAAATTTCATCATTTCAACAGTAACTTCATTTATTTATTCTAGTGTTCACAGATTTTAAAAAGTACCCGAGACGGCTGTATGTTGAATTACTTTTACTTTTACATTTTGAAACGATTTTATGATTTGTATTTCGTATAAATGTTCATCTGACCACTTGGAATGGTTAAAATACGTCGACAATATTTTTGTGCAATTTTTTAATTTAAATAAAACGTGGTTTTCCGGCCACATATTTGAAAAAAAATCGTAACATAAGTTTCAGTGCCTTATCAGTTATCAGTATCGTGATGGTGGACCGCGAAAGTGAGGGTGCACATAACGACGACGAACATGATTTGACTATTTAATAGGCAGTCTAGTTAAGAATACTTTGTAAATGTATTCACAGTACGTATTTAAATCAATTTTGTTATTTGTATGTGAAATACGTATTCGAATGCTTCCTTTCAAAAGTATAAACATGAATTAGATTTATTTAAAAATTATGAAAAATATTTCAGAATTTCGTTTTTTTTTAGTTCAAGCTCAATAAATTTGCATTGATTAAAAAATATGTCTATCAAACACAAATAAATCTATGTTTGAAACTATATCTTTACTTATTTATGATTTGATCAGTTTTTATTTTGAAAAAGATCGTTCCGTACTGGCAAGAGTTATTGGAATAGTAAGTAATATTCGTATTAATATTTTATGATCAAGAATAAAATGAAAATAATGGAATTTCATCCTCTGTTTTAATTCTGTTATTTAGATGATTTTTGATTAAATTTTTATTTAATTCAGTAAGTTATGTAAAAACTAATAAACTTCTAATAACCAAGGTATTTTCAGTTACATTGTGTGAGAAAGTCACAATAAAGACTGCAAGTATTGAGTTGCGTAACGATTATAATTAATTAACAACAATCAGCTGTAACGTCAATGAGAATATTCAATTAGAATATTTCCTGTAACATACATTTTTAGTCTATTATTTTTATAAACGTCATGATCATTATTAAAATACCAAGATTTAACCGCAGGTAATTAATACGCACAATATATTTTCAAGCGAATAATCCGTTCGTTTTAGCGTCCCTACACCGTCACTTTGCTCCCTTCTACGATTTCCACGTCCCTGTATACTTCCCACATAACAGTATAATATAAATTTGTACTCGTCAGTCGTATATTTATTTTCATCCAACCCACAAAACAAAAAATGAGTCACCTAAAATCAAAGTCATCGCTGTAGTATCAAACATAAATTACTTATTATTTTCATAATATGCCGTAAACATTTAATATACATTTCATTTATTTATTTGTTTGTTCAGGGTGCTTCAAATACATTTGACGTTAGAGTACAATGGCTTTGATAACATAAATTGTTTTTAATAATTTTCGATAAATATCAAATTTGTAATAATTTTTTTATCTACGTAATTTGTTTAGTTTTTTAGATTCTGAACGAAGTGAAGAATGTATTGATTTTACTATGATGTGTTTTTTTTTTTTTTTTTTTTGTTTTTGTGTCTGTGTACACCATAACTACTCGAAATAATGCTTCAATTTTGAACTTCAGGGTATGTTTTCGGTGGCAAAACGAATATCGGAGGTACCTTAGAGAGGTCACAAGTGAAAATTCCCAAAAGTTTTCAAATGCCACGGGAAAATCAAACAAAAAATGAGGAAAAAACGGTACTTTTTGTGCAAAACCCGTTTTCGACGAAATCGATTTTTTTATTTAGCCGTTACTCAAAAACCAAAAATTGTAGATACTTGAAATTTTCACCAAATGTTTATATTGAAATCATCTATACGTGGTAAAATTTTTGAACACTTTTGACTTTTTTTGAGCTTTTTATAGACAATTTAAATTTTTGACTTTTCTTAGTTTTTTTTTCTGAAAAGTGGATAAAAAAAATTTGGCTGGACAAAAAATCTTGAAAATTTAATATAAAGTTCCTCATAAGAAGTACTTATCGGTATAAAAAAAAAATTCAAAGCGAAATGCACACCTTTTTTTTTATAAGCATAAAAAGTTTAAATTTTTATGAAATATTGAAAAATCGCGAAAATTTGAACTTATTTTTTTCTGAAATGTGGATAAAAAAAATTTGGTTGGCCATAAAACTTTGAAAATTTAGTACAAGGTTCCTCATTAGAAGTACTTATTGCTATTAAAAAAAATCAAAAATCGTTAGTCACAATTTTTTTTTATAAGCATCTAAAGTTCAAACGTTTACGAAATAATTACATGATTGCGTAAAATAATAATTTAGCCTTGAACGATTTTTGATATTTGTTCTTATTCAAAAAGTATAAGTCGAAAAAACTTGAAACTTTCACCAAATGTTTATATTGGAATCATCTATACGTAGTACAATTTTTGTAAACTTTAGACTTTTTTTGAGCTTTTAATAGACAATTGAAATTTTCAACTCTTCTTTGTTTTTTTTTCTGAAATGTGGATAAAAAAAATTTGACTGGACAAAAATTCTTGAAAATTTAATACAAGGTACCTAATATGTCGAACTTATCGGTATAAAAAAAAAATTCAAAGCGTAATGCACAATTTTTTTTTTATAAGCATAAAAAGTTCATATTTTTACGAAATGTGTAGAAAATCGCGAAAATTTGAAGTTATTTTCCAGTTGAAAATTCATAAAATTTTAAGTATTCAAAACTAAGAATTGTAAATTCGGTACAAAGTTTGACATACGTTTTCCTTCAATTATTTGTAAAAAAATTTGCACTGGAATAAAATCAAAAATTTTTATGACTGTTTGAAATTACAATTTTTTCACATAATCGCGTAAAATAACAATTTAGGCATCATTGATTTTTGATATTTGTTCTTATTCAAAAAGTATAGGTCGTAGAAACTTAAAACTTTTACAAAATGTTTAAATAGGCATTTTCTTTACATAGTTGTATTTTCAAAATATTTCGTTTATTTTTTAGCTATTTATAGGCATTTGAATAATTCGATTTTTCTTAGATTTTTTTTTATAAAAGTCGATAACAATTTTTTGGCCCTACCAAATCGCTTGAAAATGTAATAGAAGGTTTTGAATAAGTTGATCTAAGAGTGATTCAAAAATTATTCAAATACATAGGCACAATTTTTTTTTATAAGCAGTTGAAGTTCAAAAATCGACAAAATTTGTCAAAATCACGAATATTTGCAAATTATTTTGTAGTTGAAAATGTATAAAAATTTTTGTATTCAAAGATAAGAAATGAAAATATTATGTAATATCACAGCTGATAAAGATAATTAAATAGATTAAGTTTATTATAATATAATCAGTAGCTGACAGCTGTTCTATACAAAATATTGGTAGATTGTAAACACAAGGTGTATAACGTACCTTTACATGATTGAATAGAACGTTACTAACTTCCAATTTCCAGTTATTTTAATGTGTGTATCAGTTCCATAAACATGCGGATTTTATATATTATTATTAATTATTAATATTTAAATAGACGTAGCCACGGAGCATTCAGCATATATGGACGGCGGGGTCGGGTGGTACCGTCACGATAGTGCATTTAGGCAAATAATATGGTATTTACCTACGCCCTATCTATGCACATCCTGGTTTGTCCAATGCTCACGAGCAGAAGTCACATGAATAGACAAATGTAAATTTAACCCAATCTAGGATATTAAAATAAAATATATATTACAATTTAAGGCTGACATCTTCATCTTCGTTCAGAATCGTTTTTTTTTTTTATAATATAAAATAATTCCAAAATCTATCCAATAATGCCTAATCTAGCAATGCATCTCGTGTATCCCACCCAACTACTGTATCCTGTACTTAACTTACAATGATTTATCATTGCATTCAAATGTAAAGTACCATACAACTAAACTATCGTAAACCAGGTGATCCCATGATAGAAAGTGCTATACACTCCTCACCATTATCTTGTCCGAGGAGCGAAGCGACGAAGGACGAACTTCCACCACCATTATCTTATCGGCTTTTTAAATATGGTAACCACAATTTATACCATAAAAATTTAAAACAGGTTACCTGTCTGAGTTTGAAATGTTTGAAATTTTTAAGTTCTGCGTATACGTTTATGTTCGTGATCAATTCTTAAATCATTTAAGTTTAAGGTGTTAAATAGTACAAATAATCTAAAGACGAAGTAACAAAATCAATACGTATATCAGAAATTATTTGTATATCATACAAGTATCAAATTTCACAGGTTTGAATTGAATTAGCGATCGATTTCGATTTCAAAATTTTTCATCAGGTTTTAAAAATTCATAGTTTGAGTCGCGTGTTTTCATAAGTCTTATAACATAACTAATTTTGAAACCAGTTTTAACACAAACCAAACTTATAATACCCAAAGCTGCATTTGCATATTATGTCAAATATTATTGTAATGATTCGTTTCTTTATTTTACGTATTTTTATTTTAAATTAAATTATACTGTATAAATAATAAATATTATGCATGGTCAATATTCGAAATAAAAATTGTATTGACTCACAATCGGTTATTATTATATTCTATGGAACAATGCCCATCGTATAAACCAGTAAAACGTACCATACGAATGATTATTGATTCAAAAATAAGTATCCATACACTATGCCACCAAAAATAAATTTTTCGTGTTAATTTAATTTACTTTTCTTCAAATTTGATAGTACAATACGTTTTTATAGAGATCAGTTATAGTTAAATAGTAGCTCAAACCCAAAAACGTTATGTGGCCTTTTTTACCATAGGCGATGAACGGTTTTTTCCATCGTAAATCAAATGCATTATTTGAAGAAAAATTTTAACAGAATATATTTGAATACTTTTTTTTTAAATTTTACTGATTCTGAAGTAAAAAAATAATTATTATATTATTATTATAACTAGTTAAGGACAAGTAAATTAAATGAAATTTGATTTGTAATTATAATTATAAAACTTCTTTGATTTAAATAATTTAAAGTATGATGTTTTCAATCAAATCTTTATAATGTTTTTTAGACCAATATTTTTTAATATTAAATATGTATTTATTATTGGCTGTAAAATCACCATGAGTAACATTCTATGAAATCACATTTACAATTGGCATTTCTGAAAGTTGGTAAGTTTAATTCTCTTTAAGTGCTTACATTTATTGTTTCACCTTGATAAAAATATACACAGAGCACCACAGATTCGATACCTAAGTCAGTTTTTGTTAAATAAATATACTGATTACTGAGAAGTCTTATTTTTAGATTCTGAGTGAAGCGAAGGATCTTATGGTTTTACAATGATGGTTATTTTTTTTTGATTTTTTTTTTTCTGTAAACACTTTTTCGTATAGAAATCCTTGTCCTAAATTTTCGTCCAGCAACTTTTTAGATTCGAAATTGAACTTTAGAGAGGTAATTTTTCCAAAATCTCCATAGTTTTTCCAGTAATCAAGAATATCGATCGAAAAACTGAGTAAAAACGGTAAAATCGGTAAAAATCCGCCGTAAACGAGATTTTCACTGTTCAGATTTTAGGTATTTAGTCATAAATCAAAAAGTATTGAAGCTAGAAACTTGAAAATTTTATCCAATATCAAATACATACTTTTTTATATTGGACAACATTTTCAGAACAATTATAGCACTTTTGACTTCAATATAGAACATTTAATTTACCAAATTCTTTGAAAGTTTTGATGTAATATAATTTTAAATATTTGACAAAAAGTTCTGAAAATTTAATATGACCTTACTCATATACCTACCTAATTATCCTAACAAAAATTCAAAAATCGTGAGTCAGAATTTTTTTTATACACACTTTAATAAATTATTATAACTCACCAAAAATTATACAAATAACCGTAAAATACGTAAACAGTATTTAAATAATAATATATTATATTACTCTGAAGTTTTGCTCAGAATCGTTTTATACTAAAGAAATGAGTCATCATTTCTTTAAAACTTAATGCATTCATCACCAATATCTTGTCCGAGGACCGAAGGGACGAAGGATGAACTTGTACCACCATCATCTCACTTACCAGCTTTTTGATCACTGTTGTAACTTCTGTATAGTGTTGTGAAGTGTTGTTAAAATAAAATGAATGGATTTTATTCAAACTATATACCTAATCTGTAATACCTTCATATATATACCTAGGTAGTAGGTACCTACTATACAGTAGGTACTTTTTCATCAAAAAGAAGTGAGTAATGATCAATAGGTATGAGTATTATGTCTCATAATAGTGTTTATAGCAATTAATAGATAATATGAAAATGTTAATATATAAACATTTTTCTTATGATTAAAAATATAATATTTTTGTATGATTCCATTATCTGAATAGGTAGTCGATAGGTAGGTAGGTAGTATAAACAACCCGGGGGTAGCGAGTTTGAACCAGAATTGGTGGACTGGTTGTAGCAGTAAAGCCGAGCTCCAAATTTTGCATTTTGTTACGAATTATTTTCAAAATAAATTTATAAAATATTTACGATAACATTAGATTGGTGTTGTTTTAAAATATTTGGCTATATCTTAAAATAAAACATAGAACACCCAATATAACAATAAGCTTGTAGCAGTGGCGGCTCGTGAGTTTTTAAAAAAGTAGTGCACATTCAAAAATATAATTTAATGAACACACACACACACACACACACACACACACACACACACACACACACACACACACACACACACTTATACTAAACAATTGTTTACCGGTTTTAACTAACAACTTTTTTTAATTCTGGAATGGATACTTTTACACTTGCTGTATTGTATTAATTTTAATAAAGTTTAAAATTAAATAATAACGATCACTTGTCTGTACAAAATACAGTAAGATACAGCAAAGAACAGGTTTTTTTTTGGTTATAATCAATTATTTACGAATTTATATTAGATAATCGAGATATCAAAAACGAGGAAAAATAAAAATAAATAATAAAGTTGACCGCGACCGCCACGTCCAAAATAATCTGCTGATAACAATTTATTCAAATAACCGATTGGTTATGTGCACAGATACAACTGTGCACATCTATTCCATTATAATGCGTGTGACGTGTTATGATTTGTTTTAATTTTTACACTGTCAGAATGTGCACAACAATCGTGTGAACTACCTATAGTAACCTGATGAGCGTCAGCGTTACTAATGACGTAACCGCTGTTTCACCCTATAAATAATCAAACTCAAATACATTTTCGTAATCTGAGTTTCTAGAAATCTTTTAAGGTATTTAGTAGTATTAATATGATTTAGTATTTTTAATTTTTTGCGTTGTCGGTAGGTGGTGCACGTGCACTTGTGCACATAAATACGAGCCGCCACTGGCTTGTAGTTAATATAAAATGTGTTGGTGTAGATTTGACAACTAATATGATAGTAAATCTAACTACATATTGGAATTTAATATAACCAATAA
>JALBXZ010000289.1:0-48029 GCA_027580255.1 Therioaphis trifolii
TTAATAACAAATTGACTCTTAATTAAATCTGATTTATTAAAAATAAAATTATGATATTTAGTGTTATTGTTTTATAGATTTATGATGACTCAAAATATGAAAAAAAAATCTATACGTTTAAGCTTTGCCAACGATGATGGTTTAGTTGAAATAAAAAAATTTAAAAATATATCTAAAACATTTTTTGTAAAAAATATTAATGAATATTTAGATTTTAATGAATTTTTTAATCATTGTAAAATGATGATAGTAGAAAAATTACAAGATCTCTCTATTAAAAGTTCATTAAAATTCAACATTTATATTGAATGCACATACATAAATTTTTTAACAGAAGAAGATCAAGATATGTCGTTTAAAAACTTCAAATGTTTTCGCACATTCAAATTCAAATTTTTCTATTTTATTAAATAAAATGTTTGATAAAATTTTAAAAGAAGAATCGGAATTTATTTCTAAAGGAAGTGGTTGGAGTTTGAAACGATTGATGGACTACAATTAAGAACTAACATTGTAAACCCTCTTAGATGATTAAGTTATATACCATTACCTAAACATATAGAGAATAAAAAAGCGATTATTAATTTAAAAAATAAAGACGAAAAATGTTTTAAATATTCAGTACTAACAAAGTTTTGATAATCGATTACATATAGAAAGATTCAGTATTAAGTATTTTAATTCTATACAATTGTGAACACGTTCGATAGAAGTAATAATAACAATCTAATAGTTTCCAATAAACTAACACTCTTGTAAAAAAATTAATAATAATGTGAAAAAACTAAAACTATCAGTGTTACTAAAAACTAAAAATATCAGTGTTACAATATAATGAATACTAAATTTATAAAAATCGTGAATTCTTACTAAAAATGAAGTTCTATAGTTTTTTATATTTTCTTAAAGTAAAAACACCGATATTTTCGTAAAATTTACTATACGTGAACACGTTCGATAGAAGTAATAATTGTTAGTTTGTACACCGACCTTGTACGCAGATGGCAAAGTTCCAGTGACTCTTTGAGTTCCACGTTAAAACGTGTGCTACTATTACGGTTTGTAACGCATTCTAACGATTCGAATCCAAGCAATTGGTGGCTATCATGTCGTGGAATAACATATCGGTGTTTTCTTTAGAGAAAAAATCTATACATTTTAAAACTATGAAATGTTCTGTAGACTCTAATGACTTAAAATTTTACTAAATACATATTTATTTTTTAAATCCTAACTTTATTATTAATTTGAAATTAAGATTTATAATTTTCCTTAATTTAAGCTTCGTGAAGACATTTCTAATGTTTTTGATTATTTAAAAAATGAATTATTCCGTATTTTGATACATCAAATTATCCGGAAAATCATTATTGTTTTAATGAAAATAATAAAAATAAACCAGGTTTTTTTAAGGATGAAATGAAGGGAGATATTTTATTAGAATTTGTTACATTAAGACCTAAATTGTATGCATATCGAACAAGTGAAATGGAAAAAAAGCTAAGGGTGTAAAAAAGTATGTTATAAAAAAAAAAAACATTTATGTTTTTCTGATTATATAAATATTTTAAAATCGTATATTGATCATAATTTTGATATTAATGAATCAGCTTATCGTACAATGAATTTTATCCAATCAAATAAACATATTGTTTATTCTAAAACAGTGAATAAGTTGATTTTAAGTGCAGATGATGACAAACGATTTATTATGTATGATGGTATACACACTCTTACGCATGGACATTACAAAATTAAATAATTTGAAACATAAAATATAAAAATTGTAGGAAAATAATATTAATTGTTCAAAATTTTATAAATTTAATACCCAGTATAATCAATAAAAAAAATATATATTTTTTCTATGTATATTTATGTGTTTATAAATAAAAATGTTTACGTACATACACAGAATAACATTAATTTATAATATCTTATGATGAAATCCATGAATTATGACTTGAATCAAATCCTAACCATTTAACAAAAATTTTATTTTTATTTCTTTTTATAATACGTTCTACTAGATAAGTGTTTGGAAAATCAGTTTTTAAAAGTTCTTGACTATAAAATGGACCTAAAACGATATTATTTTGATCATCTTTTATATTATATGTAATTGGATCTGATTGAAAAACTTTTGAAATTGTAAATAGTTCTGTTGACCACTGCGGCTTATAACCTTTATCGAATACATATTTGTTTTTTGAAATTCGAACGATATCATTAATTTTAAATTTAGGTTTATATTTTTTTTTTTTTTTCATTAATTTTAATTTTAATCGTATAGACTTTGTTCGAGCTTCGTGCGGAGTATATTTAATAGTTGAATGTTTAGTATTATTATAATTATGTATTAAATCAGATATTGAATTACACCAATTATATGAACCAGTTGCTGTAAACTTTTTATAAATTTTATTTTTAATTGTGCGTATTACACGTTCAACTATTGCTGCTTTTATACCGCTATATGTCGAATAATGTTTAATATTATATTTTATCATTAATTCTTGAAATTGTTTATTATAAAATTCTGTACCATTATCTGTTTGTAATAACTTTGGATGATTAATTTTTAATATATTTAGCATGCCTTGAGTCACATATTTCGCAGATTTATTTTTAATGCTTGTACCCAAACATATTTAGTGTAAGTATCTATAACAATTAAAATGAATTTAAAACCATGATTATACTTCGAATACGATTGAATGTCAATAAGGTCTGCTTGCCAGAGATCATCCTTGAATAAAGAAATTATCTTTCGTCTAGGAAATGTTTTTCTAGCAGGTTGATGTAACTCATCTGCAATTTTTTCTAATGCTGTCATTTTCAATTTTTTTGTATTCAAAACATTATTTTTCCAAATGGATCAATATGAATGAATCAATCAATGTGAAGGTAAGCGTGTGGGTCGTGTCGTACCAATAATAAAAAAACATTTCCACGTACGGTCTCGAAAAATCAAAAGAATGAATATTGATCAACTACAAGAACTTCGACATACAATAAATAAAGCACTAGTAGCTCAACAATAACACGGAGAGTCGGCTTTAAGTGACCAGTATATGTCATGGATCCGTGGACTATACTATGTTGATATTACGCTTAGGAAATTAATTGACCAGTCTAATGTCGAGTCTATTTCAGTATGTTACATATATTCTACACTAGATAATTTAATTTTATAACTTTAAACTTATCTTTTTAATGATTTTATGTGATATAAATAATAATAAGTTTTTTAATTAAACATTTCTTTAATTTTTTTCTTTATACAATAAGTTTCCTCTCACGTAATTCTTCTAATATAGATATAATTTCATTATTAACACCTGTATTACCAGCATTTTGAGATGAAATTAAAAGGTTTAATCTCGTGACTAATTCATTCGGATCGTCATAATAAACTAGCTGTGTGTTGGGTATTACGTCTTTATATAGACTTGAACCTATTTGATCAGATTGTAACGTTTTCCCGAAATCTATTAAGTCTGAGCTATTTCGTAATTCTTCTATAGAATGTAATGAACTATTTTCTAGTGATAAGTCGTCAAGAGATTTACTAACGTTTAATTTATCGTTAGACTTTGAGTACTTAAATTTTTTGTTTTGAAGTGTTGGACTGATTAAAGGTTTACTTCGTTTTTTTATTTCATTTATATTATCAGACTCTTCCATATTCGACATTATATTTTTGTTATTTAAATAATTTAAATAATTTAATTCTTTTCTGATACGTTCGTATAGAGGTTTAACAATAGAAATCCATTTATTAGCACTATTAGCTTTAGGTTTACCATCTGACTTGAGGTGAACTTTTGTAGATTTTAAAATGTCATAATATGCTTCGTAATCATCATATTTATAATTTGACGGATTTTTTTCACACAATAAAGACCAAAGACCACGAGTCCACGGGTAGCTCTTATCCAAAACCTTTAAATTATTGTTACTGATGGTTACAGGATAATTTGATATTTTAAGTTGATCATCTTTTCCATCATAATGTAACCCAAACGATTTGTCATAAGTTCTACTTTGAGGAGAAGCATTTAAAAAGTGTTCAAAGTCTGATGATACATCATCTTCTTCATTACTATATCCACCAATATTAATATTTTGAAATTTTGGTTCGTTGTTCATATTTGTTTTTTCTATAATTGTATTAAGGGGGTCAGTTATTGGTTTAAATGTTTCGCGAAAATAATTATTAGAATCTATAACACCTCTTTTCATGTCTAAAACTTTACGTTTTATGTTTTTCTGACAGGATATTAAATTATTCAATAAAACTTTTTTTTCACTCATTTTAAGTAGAAATAATTTAATGTTGAATGTTTGTACACAGTCAGTCAAATGTAGTCAAACCAAAAATACTTTCATATTTAAACATAAATTTTAATTAATTTTTATAAATGTATGGAAACCACATCTGTATCTTCCTTGATCCATTTCACGAGTTTTATCAATTACTATAAATCCGTAATCTTCACGGTTCCAACATAGATGACACATTTTACGAAACTCTATAAAATCTATATCTGAGGAACAATGATCGTCGAATATATGTCGTAGATTTTTATCATCTTGCTTGAATACTATTAAAAAATTTGTGTTGTCTCTTACTAACTATTTCGGTATTTTCGAATATGTCTGTGCCAAGTAAAAAATAGAATTTGCACCAGAATGTCTTCCCATACTGAAGTAATCACGAATAGGTGTTTGATTATCACAAATTACATCATCGAATATAAAAATTGAATTTTTTTTAACTAAACTAGGTTTTATAACTTGATCCGCATTTGTAAATGTGTAAAAATTAATTCCTTTAATACTATCTATAAAATTTTTTAATAACACATATTTTTCTTGATTTGGTGTTGTGGAGTATAAATAAATATTTTCAAATTTTACACCATTTCTATGAGTTATAAGATTAAACATAACATTTGTTTTTCCGGATCCTGAAGGTCCTACAAGTATTCCGCGAATACTGTCTGGTAACAATGATCCATGCCTTGACGGTCTTTTAGTGATTTGTGCATCTACGTTTTTAATGTTTAATTTATCTTTTTGCTCGATTAATTTCATTTTTAATATAAATACTATGTGATTTAAAAAAATAAAACCAGTTATATATAATGCGTTCAACTTGTAAGCAAAAAAATGTTAAGACCGGTAAAAGAGTTTTAAACACTGCTATAAATAGACTTCCATTTGAAACTCACATCCCTGGGTATCAATTTTGTGGGCCTGGTACTAAATTAAAAAAGAGATTGGCTCGTGGGGATAAAGGAATCAATCCATTAGATTCCGCTTGTCGAACACATGATATTGCTTATGAAAACAGTAATAACTTAGATATTAGACATAAAGCTGATAAGTTATTAGAAGATCAAGCTTGGCAAAGAGTTAAAGCTGCTGATAGTTCTAAAAAGGAAAAACTTGTTGCATACGTAATAGTAAACGCTATGAAAACTAAGAGAAAAATCGGTATGGGTAATAAGCGTAATAATAAAAAATATATATTAGCAAAGAAAAAAAAGAGGAAATCAAGAAAAAACGGTGAAAGAGTTATTCCATGTCCAAATCAAGTAGGCGGTGTTTTACCACTTATACCAATATTTGCAGGGTTATCAGCACTAGGAAGTTTAGCCTCTGGTGCATCAAGTATATATAATGCAGTTAAAAAAGGTAATGGTTTATATTTAAACAATAATATAGGAAAAGGTTTGTATTTAAATAGAGAAGGTTCAGGAGTAAAAAACAAAAAAAAAAAAAATGAAAAAAAATTAGCGTTACCTGACAGAGCTCTTACCAGTGAAGATATTATAAAATATGTGGACAAGTTGAAAATTAAACATTTCCGCGGAGTCTTTTCACGAGATAACTTACCTAAAAAACCGTTAGAAATTGAGTGCGCAGTGTTAAATTTAGATACTTTTAAAGGTAAAGGAACTCATTGGGTAGCATATCATAAAAATCATAATCAAATTGTGTATTTTGATAGTTTTGGTGATCTACCACCGCCAGCTGAATTACAAAAATATTTTCAAAATTATAATATTTTATTCAACTACACAAATTATCAAAAATATAATACATTCATATGCGGACATCTGTGTCTTGAATTTTTACAATGTATGAATCAGTTACTTTAAGCTTAAAAGACAATAAAACATCGTTATACTCAACTTATTTTCCACCGATAAATGTATATGAAAACTCTGAAATTGCGCTATTAAGTCTACAAACGTATAATATTTTTCCTAACATTAACGAATCTAACAACCAAGTAGTAATAATAATAGAAAAAGGATTCAATACATACAATAAATCAATTGAACTGGAATATGGTTGTTACGAATTTGTGGATATATCTAAATATATTTTAAACGAAATCAAAAAAATTAAGAAAGAATTAAATGTAGATATAGTATTTGATCTATGGATTGATAATAAGAATTTAAAGTGTAATATTCTTTGTAATTATAAAATAGATTTTAATATAAAAAATAGTCTATCATCAGTTTTAGGGTTTGAAAAAATTGTATTAGAACCAAATAAATTGCATGTATCATCAAACATTTTGAACATAAACTCTGTGAATACTATAAAAGTTATGTGTAATATAGCAAAAAGATCATTTCACAATGGAAAGTCATCGCATGCTGTGTATGAATTTTCTCCAGATGTAAATATAGGAAGAAAATTAATTGAAAAACCGAATAACTTAATTTATTATCCTTTAACAACGAATATCATAGATTCTATAAATATAACTTTATTAGATCAAGACTATATACCAATTCATAATTTAGGAGATAAAGTATCAATTATTTTACATATTAAACGGTGTGGTTCTTGAAATGGGTTTAAAATTTAATAATATAAATCCATTACATTATGAAAAATTATTTAGTATTAAAAAAGAATTCAAGACTTCAACATTAAAAAATAATAATAAAATAAAAAACAAACCAATTCAGAATTTAACGGTTCGGAGTAAGAACATTTTAAAAAACTTAGGATATATTAGTACTTAAAATGCCAGAAAGTAATATTTTAGATGTTGATTCACATTATGTGATGGACTCGAAAATAACTAAAATCGAATATCATTCATACGTACCATATACCGCTTCCTTTAACAGTAATGACGAAATACGAATATCGGTCCAACAAACACATGTATATCCGTTTCTTCACGACAGCTTTATTTTTGTCGAAGGAAAAATAGAAGATCCAAAAAAAGTTAAACTTTGTAACAATGCTATATCTTATTTTTTTGATCAGGCACGGTTAGAAATTAATGGGGTTGAGGTTGATGGAACTCGGCTTCTCGGTATTGCAAGTTCGTTAAAAGGATATTTATCGTGTAGACCGGATAATTACTATTGTTACGAAAACGCTGGTTGGAATTTTAAAAATAATACTTGTATAACAAATGAGAAAGGAGAATTTACAGCTTGTATTCCATTAAAATATTGGTTAGGTTTTTTTGAAGACTTTACTAAAATTTTAATAAATTGTCGAATCGAATTGATTTTAACCAGAAATAATAATGATAAACATTTATTAATGTCTAAAACTGATGTACCTGCAACTGCTGGTTCTATTACTCTTCAAAAGGTAACTTGGAAAATTCCACATATTAGTATAGATGATTCAGAACGACTAAAAATAATGAAAATTGTAGAAAAAGAAAAAAGTTTATTTATTCCTTTTAGATCTTTTGAAACATATGAATATCCCGAACTAGGGAATACTAAAAGCGTAGTTTGGAATCTAAAAACAGCATCAAAATTGGAAAAACCACGTTTTGTTATTATAGGATTACAAAAAAGTAGAAAAAATTCTTTTGAGAAAGACTGTAGTATGTTCGACCATTGTGATTTAGTAAACGTAAAAGTTTTTCTAAATTCACACATTTATCCATATGATAATTTAAATCTAGATTTAAAAAAAAAATGGTTTTGCAACGTTATATAACATGTATACTTCATTCCAAGATTCATATTACGAAAACAAAGATCGTAATCCAATTTTAAGTCCATCTACATTTTTATCACAAGCACCAATCATAGTTATAGATACTTCAAAACAGAGTGATACAAGTACAGCATCAACTATTGATGTAAGAATAGAAATAGAGGCTTTAGAAAATCTTACTGATGTAACAGCATATTGCTTGTTAATTCATGATCGTATTATTGAATATGTACCTTTTACTAGAGAAGTTAGAAAACTTGTTTAAAATTAATATAATTGTATGTCTTATTTTATATGAATTATTATAATAAAAACAATATTTCAAAAATTGATTTTCAATAGTTATTTATTTAGAAAATAAGATATTATATTCAGAAATAAAAATATTTTTCAAAAAAATAAAAAATTAAGACTTATAAAATGGTGGGATTTTCACTAAGAATATACTTTTTAAAAAGAAGCCAAATCGACTTTTAAAAAGAAGCCAAATATTATAACTTTATCCAGCAAATTCACGGTTAAACAATTTTTTTTAAAGAAGCCAAATCAACTTTTAAAAAGAAGCCAATTTTTTTCATTTTATCCACGGAATTCACGGTTAAAAAAAAAAGCCTAAAAAATGGATTCAGAAGCCTCATTTATATACTACTCGCGAAACACAGAAAACAATTTAAATATATCACCTAATCAAAATTATAATAATAATTACACACAACAGCGTAACCAAAATCAAAGAAACTATAATCCGAGAATAAATAATAATAATCGCGAATTATATAACAAAAATGCGCAACAACAATTTAATAATCATAATTACAATAATCAACCGCAAAATTCTTACAGAAATAATAACGCATCACAACAAAATTATAACAGAAACTATAATAATAATAATAATAATAGACCTCAGCTAAATTATAATAATCATAATAATAATAATAATCGAAATAATTATCCACCACAAAACTATAACAGAAGAAACGGTCGATTTAATCAAAGTAATCATAATCAAAGTTCAACTAACTATCATCCACCGCCTCAGCATAATGAACGTCCATTACGCCAGCCCCTCCCCAACTAAAAATACTCAGATTTTTATTATGTTTAATTAGTACGTAATTTGTATGAATTTGTACGACCATTTTTGGAATTTGTACGCAATTCGTTCGTCGGTAAAAATTGATTTTATGTGGGAGGGGCTGGGGTAACGTTACTCCAGCCCCTCCCGGCTCTCTAAACACACGTTTTACAAAGTTTATACATGTAAATAATTAGTACGTAATTTGTATGAATTTGTACGACCATTTATGGAATTTGTACGCAATTCGTTCGTCGGTAAAAATTGATTTTATGTGGGAGGGGCTGGGGTAACGTTACTCCAGCCCCTCCCGGCTCTCTAAACACACGTTTTACAAAGTTTATACATGTAAATAATTAGTACGTAATTTGTATGAATTTGTACGACCATTTTTGGAATTTGTACGCAATTCGTTCGTCGGTAAAAATTGATTTTATGTGGGAGGGGCTGGGGTAACGTTACCCCAGCCCCTCCCAGCTCTCTAAACACACATAGTACAAAGTTTATACATGTAAATAATTAGTACGTAATTTGTATGAATTTGTACGACCATTTTTGGAATTTGTATGCAACCCCCTCCTGAGTTATAATCAAAAAATCCTTTTTCCCGTGTCGCCCGCCCCCATGCGGAATTTTCCACTTTTTTCTGCGCGAAAATATTAAACGCCTTTTGTATGAATTTGTATGACCATTTTTAGAATTTGTATGCTACCTCCTCTCGCGTAATAATTAAAGAATATATTAGGAATCCAAATAAAAAGGTATTGTTACAAATTATTTTTTTTGTTATATGAGTGGTTAACCAATATCTTGATAGCTCATAACCGGGTTTTTAAAACCAAAATCGAAATTGCAATATCGGTTTTGTTTTCGTGCTCCCGTTTATATCTTACTCTTTGATTGTTGTTTATTGATATTTTAATTTGTTTTATGTAATAATAATGTTTTAAAATTTAAATCCTACGTATATAACATATATATATATATATATATATATATATATATATATATATATATATATATATATATATACACATATGTGTGTGTGTGTGTGTGTGTGTGTGTGTGTGTGCAGGCCCGCTCTGACCTATTCAGCTGCCTTTGTTCTATAAAAAAATTGCCCCCCCCACCTACTTGATCACTCAATATCATACCTTGACTGAACAGAAATTGTATTTGCATATTTCGGTATGAGGATTGTAGCATGTAAGTACCTATATCAAATGTTATTAGCTGTCTTCCAATAAATTAATGCAATTTAAACATAAAAACATAATATATTATTTTAAAATGTTAGACAACTTTACCTCAATGAAATAAATTTGATAAAATCAACTTTTTTTCTTTACCTACAAACCTATAGACTGGATATATACACAATAATTCAGTAATATGAACTTTAAAATAATTATAACAAAACATTAAATTCAAGATGAAAAAAATTTAACTTCTACAAAAAAGAACACAGTATACATAATATATTATATCATTATTATATGGTATTTTATAAATACACAGAATATATTATTATAATGTTACAAAGTAGCTTATTACATAAATGACTTTTTTAACTTAAACAAAATGAACTTTTCTAGCTTTTACAGCTGAAAACTTTTCAATTAATGATTTTGTGTCCACACTTTGACATAATTGATGTTCAATTGAAATAATTGACAGATTAGTCAATCTATCTTGATTCATGGTTGATCTAAGGTAGTTTTTGACTATTTTTAACTTTGAAAAAGATCTTTCTCCTGTAGCAATACTAACTGGCATTGTTAAATAAATACGTAGGGCAATACACATGTTAGGGAAAAATGATGATAAGCCATTTGTATGAATATAATTTAAAACATCATGAGAATTGTAATCTAAATTTAAATGAATTTTTAATGATATAATTTCTTCATACAACTCAGGACCACTTATATCAGATTCATTAAGGACATTATCGGTAAGATGTACTTGTAAATCATTACAATGTTTGAGTTATTCTTTATCAGACATTTGTACTAAATTCTTAATTGAATAAAATATTTAAAATATATCCGAATTTGATCTAAGTAACTCAAATCTTTCATTAATTGACAATAAAGTAGAATCTAAAATAGTATAGTAAAAGTTACATTTAAAACTATTTTGTGGATCAATAAAATTATGGGTTCATCTTCAGTTTCATAGTCAAAATGTTTCTTTCTTTTCCTAAGTCTTTTTTCTATTGGAAATGTAGTGTCTCCGTTTACATCTAAAGATAACTTTTTTGACTTTGAGATAATATCTAAAAAATGTTCGTCACTTCTTTTCTTTGTAAAGTATTCTTTTAAATTTTCAATCATCTCTAAAACATTATATTATACTACTATAGTGTCTAGTGCTCGGCTTATCTTGGGTATTTCCCGTGGACAGACGAAATTTTACAGATTTATTTTTAAGTTGTTTAAATAACTCGATACAGCATTACAGCCACTCTTTTGAAGCTATTATATATAATAATAAAATATATATAATATATATGTATAAATTGTACACAATGACACTAGTTACTATCCTCTTATAAATTATTATATTTATTTGTTATATTGTATTATGTTGTATATTTATTACGAATTGCATGTCAAAAACATATTGATAGACGATAGAACCACACGATACCTACTAAACGCCTCAGCGTCAAAAATCAAAATTAATTCCCAAAAACTTAGATAGATATTAAAATTTGCCGCCCCTGGAATATTACCACTTTTTGCCGCCCTTGTTTTTCGTACACCTCGCACACCTAGTTAGCGCGGGCCTGTGTGTGTGTGTGTGTGTGTGTGTGTGTGTGTGTGTGTGTGTGTGTGTGTGTGTGTGTTCTTATTCGCGGTATTAGCCAACAATTAATACGAACAATAGGTCGAATTAATATACCAATTATAATTAACGACAAACAGATAAATGTAACCTTCGAAGTAGTAGGCCCACAATTTCCTATATTAAAACACGGAATATTAGGAAAATCATTTTTAGTAGAATCAAAAGCAATAATAGACATCGCAAATAATACATTGGTTTTAACAAATCATGAAACTAACACAACGATAAAAAATTGCTATAATATAAACGCACGATCAGAGACTATAATTAAAATTCCAATTACAGACACCAAAGTCCATAATAATTGCATTTTAATTAAAAAACAAGAATTATCAAACGATTTATTTTGTAGCGAAAGTTTAACAAATGTAAAAAATGGTTACGCTTTAATCAGCATTTTAAATATATCCGAAACAAATAAACACATTACCGATTCAGAAATAAATAAATTAATATATAACAACGAAAACGAATACGAATTATTATCATTCAATATAGAAAACGATAATTTAAATAGACTCGATAAAATAAAGAAACTTTTAAAAACGGATCATATGACAAAAACCGAACGCGAAACAATTATTAATTTATGCAATAAATATTCAGATGTATTCTATCTCGAAGGAGATAAATTAACATGTACAAATACAATAGAACATTCAATTAAATTAAAACCCGACGCTAAAGTACCAATACATCAAAGACAATTTCGACTTCCATTTGCACAACAAACCGAAATAAATAAACAGATAAATAAAATGTTAGATAACGACATAATACAACCATCGTTAAGCGGTTTTAACGCACCACTCATTCTCGTAAAGAAAAAACTAGATAATTCAGGCGAACAAAAATATAGAATCGTCGTCGATTTTAGAAAATTAAACGACGCCACTATAGACGAAGTATTCCCACTACCAAACATTAACGAAATTTTAGATAGACTTGGTAATTGTACCATGTTTTCCGTAATAGATTTAACACAAGGATTTTATCAAATACCATTATCAAAAGATTCTCGCGAATTCACAGCTTTTAGTACACTAGAAGGACACTGGGAATTCAAACGTATGACAATGGGTATGAAACAAAGTCCCGCAATTTTTCAAAAATTAATGACAAACGTTCTTTCTGGACTCACACCATTAAAAGTAGTAGTTTATTTAGACGACATACTAATTTTCTCTCGTTCTCTAATTGAACACGAAAATAAATTATCCGAAGTCTTCGATAGACTACGCTTAAATAATTTAAAAATAGAACCAAATAAATGTAACTTTTTACAACGAGAAATCTTATATTTAGGACATAAAATTACAATCGAAGGAATTAAACCTGACGAAACAAAAATTAAAGCCGTACTTAATTATCCCCCTCCTAAAAACGTAAAACATATTAAATCATTCCTTGGATTAAGTGGATATTATAGGAAATTTATACAAAATTACAGCGCTATAGCTAAACCATTAACAACATTATTATGTAAAGACGTAAAATTTAACTGGACAGAAGAATGTCAAAAGTCATTTGATACACTACGAAAAGCTTTATGTACGCAACCAATACTAAAATACCCAGACTTTGAAAAGAAATTTTATCTAACAACTGACGCATCAGGTCAAGCGCTTGGCGCTATACTATCACAAATACACGACGGAAAAGATTTCCCTGTAGGCTACGCAAGTAGAACATTAAATAAAGCCGAAAGTCACTACTCAACTATCGAAACTGAACTTTTAGGAATTATTTTTGGAGTAAAATTTTTTAAACATTATTTAATGGACACGCATTTCATTATCATAACCGATCATAAACCATTAGTTTACTTAATGAATTTAAAAAATCCTTTATCTAGACTAGCTAGATGGAAATACTATTTATTAGAATATAATTTTTCAATTCAATATAAAGCAGGTTCCACAAACAAAGCGGATGCTCTCACTAGAATGTATAATATACATGAAATAAAAGAAAATACTTACGAAAATTTTATAAAAGACATAAGCACGAAATTAATTACAAATAATAATATTAAAGAAACATCAGACAATTTATTAGATATTCATCCGGAATATCACATCGTTTCAGAAATATCGAAACATTATAATTTCAAAACAGGAATTAATTACGAAATTAAACAAAAATTCGGAATAAATCAATCAATCCCTAACGCTACATCAATCGGCGATATACGCTACTTTAAAAACGACAACCGATTTATAATATTTATGATAACGAAAAACCGAGATAAACAACCAACAACGTATGAAAACATGTACGTTGCACTAGCAAACTTGAAACAATTCTGTATAGAAAACAATATAAACAAACTCGTAATGAATAAATTAGGACAATCAGACAACTTAAAATACGACACCATTAGGTCAATGTTACGGTACATCTTTCGTAAAACAGACATAGAAATACACATATGCGCATACAATAACTATACCCAGGAACAAAAATCCGAAATTCTAAAACAATTTCACAATTCTTTAATTGGAGGACACCTAGGTATTAATAAAACACTTAAAAGATTAAAACACAATCACAACTGGATAGGCATGCGGAAAGACGTAGAACATTTCGTTAAAAACTGTACTTCATGCCAGAAAAACAAAGTTTCTAATAAACACACCAGACAACCACTTGCTATTACAAGTACCGCCTCTTCTCCATTCGAAAAAATATTTTTAGACATAGTAGGACCATTACCTCCTACAACCAATGGGAATAATTACATACTTACCATGATGTGCGACCTCACTAAATACTCGGTCGGCACACCAATACCAAACCATACAGCAAACACGGTAGCTGAAGCATTTGTTATTCACTTTGTCACAACTCACTCCATACCAAACGAAATTGTAACAGACCAAGGCACAGAGTTTTTAAGTAAAACATTTACCGAAGTATGCAAATTATTAAAAATAAATAAAATACATACCACCCCATTTAGACCACAATCAAATGGAACGCTAGAAAGAAGTCATCGAACTTTAGGCGAATATCTACGACATTATGTTAATAAAAACTCAGACAATTGGGATACTTTATTACCATACGCATTTTTTACTTACAATTCAACAGAACACTCTGTAACAAAATATCAACCTTACGAACTACTTTACGGGAAAAGATTAGAAATCCCCATTAAACTAAAATCGGAACCAGAACCACGTTATAATTATGACGATTATTTATATAAAATGAAATTACACATGCAAGAAGCACATATAATAGCTCGCGAACGTTTGATAATAAATAAACATAAAACAAAAGAACGATATGATCTTGTAACATGCATATTATTATTCCAGAAATGCATAATAATCTATTTTGTATAAAAATAACTAAGTGTACGGGGCTAAAGGCTAAGATAGGCTTTACTCCGAATCACAGATGCAATCGATTAAACAGCTAATAATAAGCAACACTCGGGATACGGGAAGGACCATCTGCCCTTCACACACGGAAAAGTTGCCAGTTCAGCCATTAACAAAAATAACCAAGAGGCAATTAAGAAAACAGCTTATGCCGCACATGGACTTCACCAGAGGGGAATGGGCACTCCGGCTGCCTATATAACCGCCTCCGGGAGACCCCGGACGGGAGACGTGTCTAGCCATCAGTACAAGCCCTTCGGAGTTCTGTCTTGATATTGTTATTCGCGACTAAGTTATAACTTGTAATTTTACCCTTTCATTATTGTAAAGTGAATTAAAAGTGTTTAAACTTATTCAATTGTCTACCGTATTATTCTAACTCATACATCCTCAAGAGTACGATAGGTACCTGTTTTCATTGGGTACCACGTAACAATCTAAAGGAAAACCCATTAGACATAAACATCGGCGATTACATTTTATTAAAACAAAACGCACATAGAACCAAGTTAGAACCACTTTGGTTAGGACCATACGAAGTCCTCGAAATCATAAACGAACATAATATTAATATTAAGAAGGGTCGTAAGACTATAACAGTTCATAAAAACAATGTAAAGAAATACTTTACAGATCTAACAAATTAAACCATAAACATAATGTTATTATTCACATAAGTATTTTACTTATAACTATTGTGCGACGGCTGCACATCAAGCCGGTGACGCGCGTCCGCGTATGCGTTCGCGGCTACACGTAGCGCGTCGCGTGTGACTTACCTCGTCGGCGGCCTGTCGATAACCCTGTAATGTGGGAGTGAGTGGACTGTATTTAAAATAGATAGAATATTTTAGGAGCTGGTTGAGAGAGGAACTTAACACTGTAACGACAGTACGAGAATCTAACCTTACTGCGGTAACGCAAATACAAAGCGGTTGTTTGCGGTCTAAAATATACAAATAATTTATTATATGTTCTACAATTCAATCTTAAATACTAATGTTAGTGGTGCGCGATCACAAGCCGATCGGCACAAACAATATAATAATGCACGTCGAAGACGACGAAATATAACAAATAAAATAATAATACACGATACGTCGAAAACCTATGACGATAAAATATAATAACAAATAATGCGCGTGTGCACGGTCTTAGAAGATAAGGTCGGGACACTTTGCTTATCAATGTGTCCGCTTACAGAGGACATTTTTAGTACTTATTTTATCCGCTATTTTGACAGCGTATGTGTTCCAACTTTTATTATTATCACTAAATATGTTTTATCATGATTATTGTTAGGTTAAAAACAAAATACTTTAACACGTCTTGTTGACTAATGACTGGTAACAACTTATTTAATGGCTGCTGCACTATATTTTGGAATATTTACAATGAGTACTTAAAAAACTAAACTTCTAGCGGCTAAGTTGAACATAGTTTGGCTAATTTTTTTTTATTGCGATTGTTTTTTTTATTTTTACTATTCTCCTGTTGCGAAAATTGCCTCATTCTCATTCGTAAATAATATACCACTACAAATGAAATAATGTCTGTGGAATGTATAGAACATGGGAAACTTAAGTTATGTTCATTCAATATGTCTTCTAGAATCAAGTCAAAAACATAAGGTGAATTACAATGATTTTTAAATTTTTGTTCAATATTTTTTATAAAATAAAAAAAAGTTATGTTTGGATGTATTAATTTTCCCCGGGATTTCAGATTAACCAAAGCTGCTTCCATTTGCTGAGAGTATCCTTGATGAGATATAAATGATGACTTACATATTTCACAGTTTTTTGTATAAATTATTAATTGTTTGCATAAATAACCTGTAAAATAATTTGAATAATTGATTTAGTTGATATCTGATCAATTTATACAGTGAGTTGTTCTATTATTATTTATAAAAAACATATGAACTTGTAAATGTGTTATGTTTTTAGGTTGATTTTTGCATTAATAAAGATCTATTATAAGTTTTTCCTAAAACGTTTAAAAAGGTTATTATAATTTATGATCTTTCTATCAGCCTCTCAGTTTGTATGTTTTTTAAGTGATAGGTATTATTTGTATTATTTTACCTGTTAAATAATATATCAAACAATCAACTATTTCTGCTTTAGCATAGTCATGTTCAACAACATCAACAAATTCCCAACTCTTTTCCTCAATTATTTTATTAAATTTCATTTTTAAATTTTCTACCATATTTATTTGATGTTCAGTGTTGTTATTTATATTTTTAATTTCAGATACTGTTATTATGTGATTTTCTGGTGAATCATCTAATACCTGACAATTACCACTTTTTGGAGGTTTTATTACATTGTATATGGATAACAATTTGTACAATTGTAGAAAAGTTGGCATAGAGGGATGGTCATTTGATCCAGACGCTTGCCGTATTGTCTCAAAAAATATCTGTCAATCATATGCAATAATTAAATGAGCATATTTATAGGTAATTAATTGTATGCTGTATACTAATTTTTTCTCACTTCTAGTTTGTCTTGATTAATTCTACCCGTAAGCAAGTATTTGAAATTCAATTTTGTCAAGTAAGAACAAAGGTCTATAGTGCATTTTATGGTCACTCTTAATCCCATACACGTACTTTCTGTTAGAAATTCATTTTTTTTTATCTGACCATTCTCATACTCACTTTCCCACTCATCCAGAAATACCAAAAAATTTTGAAGAATCTAGAAATGTTAATAATTTAATTTAAAGTTAATACTCAAACATTTTTGTTTTTTCTAGCCATTTGGATTACTTTGAAGTCTTTATTATCAAGCCGTAGACCTTCCAAAGGAAATTTCCTGTTCAGAGCATCAAACAAATTGTTGAAAGTATCACAGAAATTTGCTGTCGCTTCTGAATCCTTAAATCCTGCTTTATCGTAGGATTGATAAAATCTCAATCCATTGGCTACTGAAGAACTAAGTACCTAGAAGAAATAATTATTATATGTGTATGTCTGTTATAATATATTGAATAAGTAATTCTACTTGAGTAGCTAGACGAACTCTCATTTTTTCTGTAGTACTAGGATCTATGTGCGCTTTGGTTAGTTTAGGGCATACTTTTAAATTATTTGGATGTACACTATCTGCATCAAACAGTCTTTTAATATGATTCCAATTTACTAATGTACCATTAACCTTGAACCAACCAAATTATAGTTGAATTTAAAATTTTTCACATAGTTTGTAATGAATAGAATACAAATACTTAAATACCTTTAATACTTTTTGATTAAATAACCTGTTCCTTACATTTTTCATTAGATGTGGTGTGTCGGAAAATGCAAATATTTTCCTATCATTATGGAGAGGATGTATGAACCAATTTTGTAATGCATTTTTCTGACCATTGATGCCTAACTCTGACCACATTTTACGGTTTGTTTGTGCACCATCCGATACAAACCCATGAACTACAGCTCCACTTTCCTCTAAAAGAACAATACATCTTACAAGCAGTTTGGCCAACTCTATACCAACAACTGGACCTTTAGATGCAAAAACTGCTAATGGCTGTGTATAATTGTCAGCTAGAGGTTGAAACATGAAAACAAGAGCTTGTGTTGCCTGTTCATTGATATCATTTGCTTTTTTATGGTCGCCAAAATCCACAAGACCTTTATATGTCAAGGTTTTCGAGCATACAGATATAGACTGCCTTACAGACATTTCATCAAATAGAATGATACCATGTTTTTGAATATTACTTTTTTTCTGCAAGTATGTTTTAAGTAATTCAAAAAACTGCTTGTCAAAACCACATTTCATGTCTAATATTTTTAAGTAGCGCCTAATTGTACGGACACATGGTAATGGTAACAAATTATTTTTCCTCATAAAATTGTAACCACCGGGAGATCGTATGTGCAGTAGCATACATAAAATAACAAAATCCTCAGAATATCTTCTACCTTTTGAGTTTTTAACCTGAAATAGTAGAAGTGTATTATTTTTATTTTTATTTTTTAAATAGTTTAATGTAATATTTCACCAAACCTTAGTAGCTCCTATAATTTCTTGAATTATAACTTGTTGATATTGAGGTACATTGTTTGTCACTAGTTTATCAGTGATATCATTTATCTCTACAGTTTTCATTTTTTTTACGGACTCTGACAAATCATTTTGTAATATTTTTATTTTATTTTCTTGTCGTTTATTTTTTTTCTTAATAACCTCAGACTTTTTTCGCAGCCTATCTAAAACCGTTCTTTTTGTTGGAGTTACTATAACTTTCAATCTTTTTGGGGAATTTACTGAAATCCTTTTTACTGTTTGTCCAATAGTTTTAAGAGCTCGTGCACAATTGATACATTTATTACCCATATAAAGAAGAAATTGGCAATTAGAATGTCGGTATTTTCCTAAACTATCTACATTTAGTACATTAGTGCTAACACTACTAGCTACTGAAAAGTATTTTTTTACTTGCCATGATTTCAATCCTTTACATACTTTAAACTTAGAAATAGAATGTATCACGTTTGATAAATCTTCAATGTATTCTATATGTTGTTTAAAAATTGAATTTTTTTCCATGTCGTAACGCTTACCCAATACATTACAATGGATTTTCATAGTAGATTCAACAATTATATCCCTTATAAAAATAGGTGTTACACTATATTCTGATGTTTGTTGAATATTGATTTCAGAAAATCCAACCCAATCATTGTGTTTAGAAGTATATCGATACCAGAATGGAGGCAAGTCAATTGGAATTTTATTATTTAATAAATCTTCAAAATGTATGTTACTAGTTTCTTGAGTTGTGTTAATGGTCTAAATACATAATACAATTTATCAGAATATAATAATTATACGTATATATTATTTAAATGAATACTAATAATTTGCTTACTTCAATTTTATCTTGGCCATGACAAATGTCAATTGTATCATTTGGTTTACAATTATTTAAATAATTTATACCCGATATTTCCGTTTGGTCAGTTTCATTCTAAAGAGATATGCCAATTTGTTTGTTAAAAGTATTATTAATTTTTTTTATTATGTTTTTGTAATAAAATGTACTTAAAAAAATAAATAATGATATTTAATAAAAATATTTTTAAATTACTCTAAAAGAGATGTTTGAACATACCATATCACGTTCCTCATGGATTTGATCATCAGAAAATATTAACTTACGTCGTTTATTATTTTTTTCATCAATCATAATAACATTTGTCTAAATAAAATATTGTAAATTTTATTTTATTGTTATTGATTTAGAGTTTATTTATATATCAATAAATACTCATGATTTGCTTACTTCAACTTTAAAATAGTTATGATCATGAGAGAAATTATTTATATCACCTATTTTAAAATTGTCTACGTAATTCATTCCAGATATTTTTGCTGTTAGATTAGTTTCATTCTAGAGAAATGTACCAAACTTGTGTTAAGTATTATTAATGTAAAACAAGTAATAATTTTAGTAATAAAAGGTATTTGAAAATAAATAATGAGAGTTAAAATATTTTTTAGTTATTCTTAAACATTTGTTTTAAGGTACCATTTTATATTTTTCAATTAAATAATTTCAAATTCCATTGATTAATAATTCATTTAGTATTCATATAGTTAACAGGATGGTGTTATATTCAAATAATTTGCTTACTTTATCTGTATTGTAATGATGATCATGACTGAAATTTACAGAGGCAATATTCAGGATTTTAAATGGGACAGAATAAGGTTTAAGTCTTGGTTTAGATAGGTCCATCTGCATAAAGTTATATTTTACCTGAATATTTATTTACTATAATGTGTACTGATAATTATTTGATACTTACAGAAAATATTATATTTCCGTCATGACCTCTTTTAATAACTTGCCGCTCTATATCATAACAATTAAAATGTTTTTCACAAATTACATTATTATGTTTGAGATTTACTCCGAGATTTTTTTCCCATGTGCCTTTGAGTAAATCATTTTTGGGACACGAAAACACAGATAATTTTAAATTCTTATTACAACCAAAATAACAAAGTAAGTTTGGCATTATTACAAATTTAACAAGTGCAAAATAGACAAGAAACAATTCGATAAATGACTACACAAGTATGAGTGTGAATACAGAACTCCAAATTAGATGGGGATGTATAAATAGTGATGAATTCTGAGGAAGTATTATGGCATATCTTGATTGTAATCCTTTCTTAGAATTACAGTTTTAGATAGATAAGTTTTAAATAATTTACTCTATAATATATATATATATTTCATAATAATCTTTTATTGGTACAAATAATATTATAACATACATAATATTTACATAATAATATACAATAATATACATATTTATATTTATAATTTTTTTTTTTAATGCCATACAAAATATTAAATAATATAATATTTTCAAGTATTTAAATATTTTAAATTCAATTTCATCTTGCCGCCAAAATATATAAAAATATTCCCTAACCTCAATAAAGTTGAGACCGAAGCGCTCACTGAAATACCGGCCAAAATATGAACTAAAAATGTCCTCTCTAAGCGACCGTTTTTACAATGAATGGTAGATAGGAAGTGTCCCGACCTTATCTTCTAAGACCGTGCGCGTGTGTACGACCTGATACGCTGAGGTTGATAACAGGTGATGATATGGTGGTGGAGCTGTTGACCCGGAACGACGTCGAGGCTACAACTGTTCGCGTCGGCGACACTGGTACTCCCGTCGAAAATGGCGAATCTGGTCGACGACACCGCGTGCTTGCGTTTGGTGGTCGACGACGGCGTGGAGGCTTGTCGCGGCGTAGAACGCGACACAAAACGACAATACTTTAACACGTCACGACTAACACGTTCGCACGATATAAGGCGGGCGGACGGAAAAATACGTGGACGCGTGAGAATTCGCGTGGCGACTGTCGTACTGGTGACGACGGAACACAAAAAAAAACGACGCACGGTATTGACCACAAGTGCGGGTTTGCACGTCGTCGAACGGACGGGCGAACGATAAATGTGTAGACACGTGAGGACCACGGCAAGATCGCACTGCGTTAGGAACGGGCGGGCGAAACACGTGGGCGCGTGAAGCGAGCGGGGCTCAATCGCAACGGCATAGATCGGCCGAGCGAGTCAAAATATAACAAAGTTAGTAACGACGCACACCAGACGGTCGTACTAAAACACGCGGACGGCGCAAATGACCACGGGTCGGGGGTCGCACAGCGAAAAATCGGACGGGCGACGATAACCACGAAAATACAGCTCGTGGTTTGGCACAGGCGGCCGTGACTCGAATCGCGGACACGAACACGTGCACGATGAGTCGGTGAGCACAGGGGCTCGGGTGAGTAGCCAAGACGGCCAGTTACCGACGGAAAAACACTACGCAGCACGGCGCGGAACGGCGACTAGCTCGGATGAGCAAAACAAAGGCCAAACATAGAAAAATGGCGAACTGACGGCGACCGGACACCGGATCGTGAACCCGTTCCGTAGACGGTGGAAAAACGACGACGACGGAGGTGGACGGGTACAAAAAGCTGAAGGCCCGACTTGCGGCGAGACCGTCCCCACTCTGGAGGTACAAAAGTTTACTTCGCGGTGCGTTCCAGTGTAGCAAACGTTGCGACACGGGACGTGACGGATACACCGCGCGCAAGTTCAAATTACAATGTGTACCCAACAACTATTAACATAATTATTTATTATTTATTATTACAGTATTATACTATTATTTGTTATTATTAATATAATTATTTATTTCACACAATTATTTTCAGATAAGCATTGAAATTCCAAATTCCATAATTTTTGCATAATCATTTTTATATTTAACCAAAATTTAATATCATTAAATATCACAATTAATCATACTATCATATTATACTGTGGTGGTTCACCACCACATAGCTGCTGCTAGGAGTGATAAGTGCGGCTGAGACGGTTGGCAACACCGCCGTAGTCGACGCCGACCGGTCACCGTGCCGAGCGAACGTCCGTCCGTAGCTCTCTCGCTCGACCGATCTCGTCGACGCCGTACGTCGCGGCCATATTCGTTTCTAGTCGAAATCGTATCGTGATTTTTATTATTCCTCGTGTCGAATTGTATTGTCATATTCGATACCGTATTGTGTATTATAATTTCTTTAAACATTAATAAATCGTTAGTTACTTTATGAACATTCGTCTACCGTGTCGACTCATTTATTATAAGGTAACCCGACATCCTTGGTCGTGTCGCCGTACGTGGAGTCATTCGCGTATCAGTGCATACGAACCTCCACGGCGACGCGCCTTATTGGTGACCTCGTAGTTAGAGTACGCACGACTCGTTCGCGCATCGGCGCCGTTCTTAACGTTTTCCGCCGTTCATCGAGTGCGTTCGTCTCGCGTTCGTTCCGCGTAACAGCATGGCTGAGGAAAAAATCGACGTTTCCGTCGAAGCACTAGCCGGCGTGCGTCTCCCAGCGTTCTGGAAGCAGTCGCCCGAATACTGGTTCACACACGCAGAGTCCGTCTTTGCGACCCATCGCGTGAACAATCTCAACACGCGCGTGCATTTCCTCGTCGGGGCTCTAGATGAGGACGGCGTCCGGACCGTCGGCGACCTCCTCGGCCCGAACGCATCGTACGATTCATTACGCGCCAGACTAATCAGTGCATATGGACAACCTAAGTCTGTTCGTTTTCGCGAGCTGGTCAGACCGGGAGGCATAGGAGATCGTAGACCCTCGCAGCTACTCCGCGATATGCGCAGTGTCATGCCGGACGGTTTCGGAGAGGACGCTTTAAAAGAATTTTGGTTGCAAAAGCTCCCATCCAATGTCGTGGCCATCGCTTCCGGTTTCGAGGGCTCGTTGGACTCAATCGCCGCCCGTGCAGACAGAGTGATGGAAGCCGTCAACTCGCATAACGTCGACGCCGTGGCCAAAGACCCGATATCGGAGTTGACCAATGTAGTCTCGTCGCTCGCACAACAAGTGCAGTCGATGGCTAAGGTCGTGTTCGCGCCAAATCAAAGTAATCGTCCGTCGACGCAATGGTCCACTCAGCAAGCCACGGATTTGTGTTACTTCCATGAGCGATTCGGCAACAACGCCCGCAAGTGCCGTCCACCGTGCAACTTCAAAGCGAAGTCCAAAGATCACACTACTCCGACGCCGGCGGAAAACTAAGCATCACGGACAGGACACCCGCCCTGCATGCCGTGAATAATTCTACGCGGGTACATGTGAATGACCTCCGCTCGGGCAAGCTGTTCCTCATCGACACGGGCGCCGAGATTTCGGTCATGCCTTTCGACCGCAGCTCGAATCAGTCGTCGGATGTCCGCCTCACAGCGGCCAATGGAACACCCATCAAAACTTATGGGCCCAAGACCCTCAACCTCGATCTCGGCCTGTCACGTGTTTTCACATGGACGTTCGAAATGGCCGATATTTCCCGCGCTATCATCGGAGCCGACTTTCTTCATTACTTCAGTCTCCTCGTCGACGTCCGTCGACACTGTCTCGTCGATTCAACCAGCGATAGAACAGTCACCTGTGCTGTGACTTCCGCAGTGTCCGTAAACGCTCCGTTGTGCGCTGTCGCGCGTTCACGCGATTGGGAAGAATTACTACGGGAATTCCCGAAGGTGACCCGTGAGTCACCCGTCCCGGAAGTTTTTCTTCACGGAGTCGAACACGTGCTACAAACGACGGGCCCACCGTTGTTCGCCCGCCCACGACGGCTACCGCCGGATCGGCTCAACGTCGCACGACGCGATTTCGACTCGATGTTGAGACAGGGTATTTGTCGCCCGTCTGCGAGTTCCTGGGCAAGTCCGCTTCTTTTAGTCCCGAAAAAGGACGGCTCATATCGTCCCTGTGGTGATTACCGACGACTCAACAATGTCACCGTCCCGGACCGGTACCCATTGCCTTTCCTTCATGACTTCACGGCGAATTTGTCCGGAAAGACCGTCTTCACTAAACTCCACCTCGTCCGTGCCTATCACCAAGTACCCATCGCGGCCGACGATGTGCACAAGACCGCCGTCACGACACCATTCGGCCTGTTCGAGTTTCCGGTGATGTGTTTCGGGCTCCGCAACGCGGCGCAAACGTTCCAGAGGTTGGTAAACTCGATACTCGCAGGACTGGATTTCGTTTTTGCTTACGTCGACGACGTCCTAATCGCGTCTGCAAATGCGGAACAGCACGTCGAGCATGTTCGCTCCGTCCTCAGTCGTTTCGAGAAGTTCGGTATCGCTATTAACCCAGCCAAATGCGTTTTCGCCGCTCAGTCGCTCGCTTTTCTCGGTCACGTCATCGACGCGCGAGGTTCGCGCCCGAATCCGGATAGCGTCAATGCCATCCGTCAGTGGCCGCAGCCCAACACCAAGAAGGAGCTACAGCGTTTTCTTGGGGCACTTAACTTTTACCATCGGTTCGTCCCGAAGGCCGCCAAAATTCAGGCACCTCTTTACCACGTCATCGCCCAGGTACCAAACCGCGACGGTCCACTTACGTGGACCGACACAGCACGTGATGCGTTCCGCGTCTGTCGAGAAGCCCTCGCATCCACCGCGCGGCTGGTGCACCCACGCCACGAAGCACCTTTGCGTCTCAGCACCGACGCATCGAACGTCGCGGTCGGGGCAGTGCTGGAGCAGCTCGTCGACGGCAACTGGCAACCTGTAAGTTTCTTTTCGCGTAAACTCACCGGTGCGCAATCGCGATACAGTGCATACGACCGGGAACTCCTCGCAGCCTACCTCGCGGCCCGGCACTTCGTACACTCGATAGAGGGCAGGCCTACAACACTGAGGACCGATCATCGACCGTTGCTTTTCATGTTCTCACAAAAAATGGAGAAACTCATTGACCGTCAGGCACGACACGTCGCGTTCCTATCGCAGCTGTTTCACAACGTGGAACATGTCAGCGGCGAAAGTAACGTGGTTCCGGACGCACTTTCACGTCTCGAGCTAGCGACCCTCAATAATGGTCTACCAGATCTCGACCAGTGGGCACTCGATCAGGCAGACGACACAGAACTCCAGAACATCATATCCGGTCGTACCAAGACTTCATTGACACTCGAAGCTCGTCAAACAAAAAACGGCCCGGTCTACTTCGACGTGGCCCACGATCGGACGAGACTGCTCGTTCCGGGTAAACATCGTCGAGCAGTGTTCACAACGCTACACGGACAAGCTCACGGCGGCCAGTCGGCCACCAGTCGGATCGTCAAAGCACGCTTCGTTTGGCCAGGTATGGATCGGGAAATTAGGGGCTGGACGCGTACTTGCGAACAGTGTCAAAGGGCCAAAATTCATAGGCACACCTCGGCTCCGCTCGCGCCTTTCGCGGCTCCAGAACGACGGTTCGGGCACATCCACCTCGATCTGGTCGGTCCCCTCCCGACGTCCAACAATGCGAAATACCTCCTCACCTGCATCGACCGTTTCACTCGTTGGCCTGAGGCATGGCCCGTTGACAATATGTGTGCGCATACCATCGCTTCGACTCTCGTGTCGAACTGGATTGCTAGGTTCGGTGTGCCGGACATTATCACAACGGACCAAGGGAGACAGTTCGAGTCCGAGCTAATGAAGACCCTCAATACCACGTTCGGCATTCAGCACATTCGATCGTCGCCGTACCACCCTCAGGCGAACGGCATGGTGGAGCGGTTCCATCGGACACTCAAGGCAGCTCTCACGGCCCACGAATCGCCACATTGGACCCAACATCTGCCCATCGTCCTCCTCGCGCTCCGGAACACCGTCAAACAAGACGTCGGCGCAGCCCCAGCCGATCTGGTTTACGGGACATCGCTCCGGCTTCCGGGCGAACTCTTCCATGCGGCAGCAACCGAAATGTCGGCCCACGACCTCGTCACTTCGCTGAGGAAATCAATGGCCAAGTTGCGCCCCACGCAAGGATCCGATCATGACTCGAGTAGACGCATTTTCGTGCCAGCTCGGCTCGACACCGTTAGTCACGTTTTCGTGCGTATTGATGCGCACCATGTACCACTCCAACCTCGCTACGAGGGGCCCTATGCCGTTCTCGAGCGACGCCTCAAAGATTTTAAACTGCAATTTGGCAACCGAACCGTTTGGATTTCCGTGGACCGGCTGAAACCGGCTTTCGTTTTGCGAGACGACCCGCGCACCGACCACTCCTACGCCGTGCAAGCAGTCAGTCAGGTACCAGCGACAAAGGGGCCCGATTTCTCTCCGTCGAGGGGGAGTATTGTGGCGGTTCACCACCACATAGCTGCTGCCAGGAGCGATAAGTGCGGCTGAGACGGTTGGCAACACCGCCGTAGTCGACGCCGACCGGTCACCGTGCCGAGCGAACGTCCGTCCGTAGCTCTCTCGCTCGACCGATCTCGTCGACGCCGTACGTCGCGGCCATATTCGTTTCTAGTCGAAATCGTATCGTGATTTTTATTATTCCTCGTGTCGAATTGTATTGCCATATTCGACACCGTATTGTGTATTATAATTTCTTTAAACATTAATAAATCGTTAGTTACTTTATAAACATTCGTCTACCGTGTCGACTCATTTATTATAAGGTAACCCGACATCCTTGGTCGTGTCGCCGCACGTGGAGTCATTCGCGTATCAGTGCATACGAACCTCCACGGCGACGCGCCTTAATACATAAACAATGACTACAATAAAACAACAACAATTTTTAATTAATTTATACCAAACTATTTTCAAACACGAACATGATAACCATTACGAAAACGGTAGTCCACGCATGGCATGTTTAAAATATCACATGGACATAGCTAACATGAAATTATATGAACCATTCTCATCACAGGAAATGCCCGAACTTTACAAACTCGTAAAAAGCATACTTGCTAAACATGATAAATACAATAAACCATGTATGTCTATCGCCATGACCATAGACATCATGATCGAAAACGATACGATAGACGTCATACAATTATATCAAGCCTAATAAGTCTATTATTAGAATTAATTTCTCATACATTAATTAAACATTATCAAACAAATTACAAATTATTCAATTTCAACATCGAATATTTAAATTTCTCCAGATATCTTATCACAATCTTAACAAGCATTCAAGCGGATGAGGCAGATATTCAAAAACATTGTTCGACAATTACTAATTCCACAATTTATAATATTTTTCAAAATCAATCACCTACAAATTATGTAATAATACTCACAATTTTCGTTATAACTTTAGTTTTATTATCATACCTTATAATTAAATGTTTAAAGTACAAACAACACGTTAGCCCAACAATAAAACCGGCATATACACAACCAACTGCACCTATCAAATTTTAATAACATGTGACTACAAATAACTTCATTTATTATTTCCAGGTAATATCAATCAATATCATTCTTTATTAAATATAATACAATTCACATTTCAAACATGACACAAAACAGAGACAAAAATTTCATGACAATTCTAGAAAACGAAATAAGAAATAATTTATATAACGATCCAATGAACGTTTTTCGCTCATTTTCAACACATTTAACAATAGCCAATCGACAAATGGAAATAAAATATAGGTACCCAAAACGAATTAATCGAAATAAAACAGAATCTAATTGACGCAGTAAGGAAATTCACTACCTGTAACGAAGATAATGTATGTTATGAGTTCATTAGTTTAGTAGAATGGTTCGAAAATCCAGAAATTTTTATGAATAATAATTTAGCATTGCAATTAATTTAACCTTGAAGTAGCTTAATTAATAAATAAAAAAAAAAAAAAAAAAAAATTTAATTTTTAACTAACTTAATTAAAATAAAATAATTTAATCCAATACTGGAACAAGAAGAAACGTCCTCATCAAATATCAAAGGAGCATATATCCTACTTGAGAGTAATCGTAATCCACTAATAACCAACAGAAATGAAAAAAAAAATAATAATATAGATACTAGGTAAATTATTATTTCTTGTTAGAAAACTTAATTATACGTTAATTATAGATTATTGGCGATAACGGTGACGGTACAGGCAGAAGACCCAGATTTCTCAGCATATTATACAATAAAGCAATAATCATGATAATCATAATAATCATAGTGTTATGCACAAGACGAACAAAGAGGAACAGTCAATCTTACCCAGCAGGGTTAATAAATTCAGCATATTTACAACCAGCCCTCCCAATGTCAACCTTCGTAACGTCCAACGCTGTGATAAGACCTGTAGAACCACCATCGCCACGATAATCACATATATTAACTTACATAAAATTAGCATAACGTAATGACGAAAAAAAAAAAAAAAAAAAATTTTTTAATAAATAAATAATTTTTAATATAAAATTAATCATTAACATTAAATTAATCTTATCATATTTATTTTCTAGTTCTAATCTAAAATTCGTAGTCATAGACTTCGAATTTTCCCCTTTGCCGCATGGAGATTGGGTCCTAGTCACAGGAGCCATGTGCAACAGCCTTGACAAATATCAACCCGTAAGGTTGGTAGGGAACCCAATCATTCTCCCAAAACACGGAAGACCACTCGAATACCAGGAAGAACACCACAAGCGAGTTCACAATTTCGCTTATAATGTTTTCACATTAAAGAAGAAACGCCCAGAGTTGACGACACTTATTACTCGACAAATATGTGAAGCGGTCAGCTTCACTGCCACTCACAAAACGTCTACTCTAACCCGCTCGCGAATACATACGTATTTGCATGCGGATGGCAAAACTCCTTGTGTTGTGTTCTGGAATGGTAACACAGATAAGACCATACTAGACAGGCTAGGTTTAAAACATATTAAAAAGTATCTGGACATAACTACTGTGCACCATCGTAATGATGACACCTATGACCTCGTTTTACGTGATATGAATTGTAACAATCGGGTAATGTTCACGATACCCATTGGACATTTTGAAAAAGTAAATGGTGGTATGTTGAACTTACTCGAGTGTCACAATTTGATATGTGGACAAAGTCATGAGGGGGCCGCAGAATGTCATGATCCAGTTACAGACGTAATTTATACAAAATGCATTTTCAATTATATTTTTAAATTAATTAAACCTAGTAAAATTTACGCATACTGTAGCGGTAAAAAGATTCGAAAGAGAGGAAAGAAAAAGCCAAACAATAGTAAAAGATGATAAAAATCCTTAGATAATCGCAAAAGTTAAACTAGTAACCATAAATTCCACATAAATCCCACACATTTAAATCATAAATATTACTAACCCTTATCTTAAATTATATAAATTATAATATTATTTTATTATTACTCACACATATTTTAAATTATATAAATTATTATATTATCTTATTATCATTATTTTATTATAACTAATACATATTTTAAATTATATAAATTATTATACAATTTCATTATCATTATTTCATTATTACTAACACGTATTTTAAATTATATAATTATTGTAAAACCGAGGAAACTTGTTAATTAACATTAGCATTAAAGATTATAACTACATATACCAATTGTAAACACTGAAACGTTTAAATCACTATGAAAACAATTTTTGTAAGGAATGAATTAATAATTTTGTCAATCCAAAATTATTTCTTTAGCGGGGAGGTTTAACATGCATATTATTATTATTACTATTAAATAATATTAATACGCATGTTTTCGAGATCCAATTAGGTGTAACATATCACGCACCGGCCGACACCCTCTTTAATGTATTCCAAGAACGCACAATATTCTATTTTAGATAAAAAAACAACTTAATGAGCAGGGCAAAAGGCCATATGCTTTACTTGTATTCACAGATGTACGTCGATCAAACAACTATTAATAAACCGCACTTAGGATAAGGGAAGGACGTTCTGCCCTTCACACCCGGAGCGGATGCCACTACATACGCTAACAGATAAACAGTATATAATTAAAAGCACGGCCTATGACGCACCTGGACCACCATAGAGGAATGGGCACTCCGGCTGCCTATATAACAGCCTCCGCGAGACCCCGGCCGGGAGACGTGTCTAGCCATCAGTGCAAGCCCTTCGGAGTTCTGTCTTGATATTGTTATTCGCGACTAAGTTATAACTTGTAATTTTACCCTGTCATTATTGTAAAGTGAATTAAATTAAAAGTGTTTAAACTTACTCAATTGTCTACCGTATTATTCTAACTCATACATCCTCGAGAGTACGATAGGTACCTGTTTTCATTGGGTACCACGTAACACTATATCATACTATGGAATATATTATGTCAAGTAAAAACATTATAAATTTGGTAATATATTCAATAAAATTGAGTAAGGCCGGTTCTTACAATGTCCGGTTAAAGTTAACGGACACTTAACCTGTGGAATTCTGCCGGTAAACATCCCACTAACCGTCGGTTAACCGTTAAGGAGCACTTAATCGGACATTGTAAGAACCGGCCTAAAAAAAAATTAAGGCATGTCCTCCCCCCTAATCATTTTAGTGTATATGAATTCCGTTGTAATTGATGTAGCCTCGTCAGTCTCGGACTACAACACTTACCATTGTATAGACATGACCCGAAATCAAGGAGGATAGGGAGTAGGTACTTCGCACTGATAATAATTGTATGGAAAACCTTTAAATACTAATCGTTATGAATCAGCCATGAAAAGTGAGAGCTAGACTAAAACACTCAAAACACGTCATCTAGTGATTAAAAATATCGGTTTATCGATATGAACCTAAACTCGGGAAAATTTTTGCCATCCCTTTCCTATAATCATGTCTTAATTCAGTTTTATCTGAATAGGGGAAATTTGGATAAAACAAGTACAAGAGGTAAGACGGGACATCGTTGTATCTCGGAAACTATTGAGTTTTGGGAAAAATATTTTCTACAAATAATGTGGTTTGTTGGTCATACTGTAATAATATTATTTGATATCAACAAAATATTGAAGTGATACAGTGCACGTGCGTGTTCAATATAACGGCAATCGTCGATGTAATATTTTTCAGACATCAGACAGCGAATAAGTAAGTAAATAATTGTTTATTCTTAATTACTTCTATATAATTTTTAATGGCTAATATTATAAGTTGTCTATTAATGCAAAGGTAGAGTTCATTCTTATTGTAAGTTCAATAGAAACATTTAGCTCAAATATGACTGTTTGAGGTAAGATGGGAAAAATGCAATGGGGCAAGATGAAGACATGTCCCATCTTACCTCACTGATACACACATTAAAATAACTGGAAATTGGAAGTTAGTAACGTTCTATTCAACCATGTAAAGGTACGTTATACACCTTGTGTTTACAATCTACCAATATTTTGTATAGAACAGCTGTCAGCTACTGATTATATTATAATAAACTTAATCTATTTAATTATCTTTATCAGCTGTGATATTACATAATATTTTATTTACATTCCACTGCCACTTGGTATTCGTTAAGGGTCATAATTGATCACGGTATTTAAAATAAATTAAGTACCTAATAACCATGTATTAATTTTTATTGTTTTAAATAAATATGGTTACACATATGGTTGTGTTCATTCATTGTGCAACTATTACATATTAACTTCGAGACGAGTCATTTTCCACACATTTCATAGAGATGTCAATATGTAAGTTTTATAAGCACCAATCATTACTATTACATGCCTACTTAAAATGTATTAAAATATTCAATTATTTAATATTTACTTATTGTTTATTATTTAGATATTACAAATGGCTGCATAATATTATCATCGAATGTGAATCTAATGTAACCAAACTCTGCTGATGTTATACTCGGTGAACTGCAGAACGAATTATGATTTACCTCTCAACTGGTTTAGTATAGAGGTATTCCAAATAAATTTGACCAAATTACTATAGAGTACAGACTAATAATTATAATATTAGTAATTAAAATTAAGTCATTAAATCAAGTAATTTTTTGTTTTATTATTTTATTACATTTCATAAAATTAACAGTGGATTTATACAGTGGTTTAATTCTAGGTTCAATAGATACACAGTTGGTAGTTCATTAACAATATCAAATAATAGACATTTTTGAAATGTTAAATCAAACGAAGGCCATCGAAAGATTCAAATAGTTTCAAACCTTTAATCGATTAAATATTTGGAATCTGTAAAAAAAAAACAAATTCTATGTAATACATTAGTACAAACACAAGCAAAATAAGTGGCTTTTTAAATATTTACCTTTAGTATAATATATTAGTTTATTATAATATATTTAACGAATTGTTATTATTCAAGTTTTATCATGGTTATATGTGTAATGTATATGAAGTATTATGAATAAAGAAATTTGAATAAAATATAATTATTTATTTATAATCATTGCACATTCATTAAGTTACAGGGAAAAAAAGTACAGACTGATGTGTCTTAAACAATTTAAGTTATATTTAGAAAATACAATTTTATTTAGAGGTTTATGTCATCAAAGTATTTAACACTGGAATATAGGCTTGTTATAGCACTGATATAAAAGTTATGAACACACTATAAGTTATGATCCTAGACGCCAAACTTATGCTAATTTAAATTTCCCTGCTAAAATACACAATTGAATTAACCTAACACTGATTAGAAATGGATAAATATCTATTGCCAAGAGTATATCATTGATACATTTTAATTGTATTTAAATATAACAATAAACGGATACCTAAGAAATGTTGATAATACAAAAATACATTTAGCAGTGAAGCTAATGGTATATAGTTTAATTTTATCAATAAGAAAATCTAGATTTCTGCATATGTAAAAAAAAAAACGCATTAATTATAAGCTTAGTGCCCTCACACTTTTTATCCAGGCTTGGGACTGGCAACTAAAGATAATATTATGTAGGTAATTAGTTGGCGGTTTACACGTTCCTTTTTGAGTCCAATACCAATCAGATTGTATACAGGTGATGTTTATAATTTATTTTTAGTTGTGTAAAGTTTTGTTTCTTTCCGATTGGAAAATATTGTTACATTCTTTTTAGAATGATAACATATACATCTTTACTGTTGTTTGGCCACCTTTTTTCAGCAACTGTTGTGTCATTGACGCAAACCCAATTGGAGGTTCCTTGTCTCAGATATGCTATGTAATGGCCAGAGCTCGTGTCTTGTCCAATATGTAATATTGCGGCTTGAGTTTTATATTGTGCTCCAGCAATTTCTAAAATAGCAGATGGTACACCACTAAGTTTTAGATCTGTTATCTTGTTGGAAACAAATTGTTCATTTACAAATGTTGTAGTAAATAGTTTTAGCTGAATAACTAAATACTCATTTGAAACTATTATCTGGTGTTTACTTTCATAGTTTCCAATTTGATCACAATTATTGCACCTGTAGTCACATACTCTATTCCATACATTTTGATCAGTTTGCAATAATGTTTGCAAAGTTTGTGATCTCTGTGGTGGAATATCTAAATGTAGGATCAAACTTGTAGGTGTATTACTGGTTGTTGTATGATAACAATAATTGCAACGAGTGCTATATAATTCTTGAAATCCAAATAATGAATCAAATGTAAGTCTACTACGGTTCATAAGTGCTTCTAAAAATTGTACACAATCTTGTTGCACTTGCAGAGTATAATATATTGTCTCGTTGTCCAAATATTGTCTGATTGTTCGGGTATCACATGAGACACTGTTACTTGTGTATTCGTGTAGACATTGTTGAAGTGATGGTCCCAGTTGATTATTGCGAATTTCATTTGCAAGAGATTCACAATGAAAAAGAACCTGTATGACAGAATTAGCATAACATGATACACCATCAATATTAGTAAAGCCACAAATACCACTTGATGTAATGCCAACTTGATTCTTAATACTTGATATTTTCATTTCTTTTTGATTTTTCAATGGAGTTACATTATCGTTTCTTGTGTCTAATAATGTATTTGACCTATCATTGAAATTTTCTGGAACTTTGAGAGTATCACTATCAACCTGTATGAATTCAATATCATCTATGATATTGTTATTATTCAGTATTTCAGTGGATTTAGTTTTAGTTTCTGGTATCAAGATAGTATCACTATCAACCTGTATGAATACAATATCGTCCATGTTATTGTTATTCAGGACCATTGGTGATTCAATTGATTTTTGTAAAGGACTTCCATCAATTAAGGCAACGTTTGGTTTAATCAAATTGTTTATGACATTGTCTTGTACAATTTGATCATCAACAGTCTCTGAATATTTTTTTATTTCCTTGCAAGTATCTATGTCCATAAGCAGAATAGGTTTGTGATCACTTATGAGCGACTCGTATACCAAAGCTGCAATATCAATATTTGTAATGGCATTGTCAATGGTTGTTCCGTAATCTGTAGTAATATCGTCCACCAATACTTTGAAATTAAATTGTTTTAATATTTGAACTAGTTGTTTTGGCGGTTTGTTGAAGTTTATATTGAAATCACCAATGAAAACCACATTGGTTTTGGTTGAAGCTACCGTTTCAATGAAATTACAAAGCTTCTGTACCGGAAAATTTGGCGATGAATATATCCCAATGTAGGTAACATTTTCAATGATTAGTTCAATTGCTTCTAGGTGTGTGTTTTTCTTTTTATCTTGAAGCAATGTTGAATTGGTGGTTATTTCTTTATAACAAATGGATTCTTCAACAAAACAAATTGAACCACTTTTACCGTTTGCATGTATACTATCTATTCTACAGCATTCAATGTGGTTCTTAATGGTGTATGTGTCAGTTGGTTTTGAACCGGTTTCTTGGAAAAACATTATTTGAGATTGTAAAAGTATGATGTCCGCATTAATGTGAGCTTCATATTTTTTTAAAGACCTTATATTATGTGACATACAGGTAAGTGGTACGCTGCGTGTCATAATTCTTGAAAACCGTGGAATAAGAGCACAACTCGGTTTCCTAAGTCTGCACATCTCATGTTCTACTTTTGCTGAAGGTTTTGGTGGCTTTGCAGGAAAGTAGTCTATACGCAAACCTTGTGCTGAAGTTGCTCGACTACATCCAACATATAACATATTGCATTTCAAGTATTTTTTGGGTATATGAAATGCTACGGATTGATATGTGGCACCTTGACTTTTGTGTACCGTTAATGCCAAAGCTTCGACTAAAGGCAGTTGCATTCTAGTAACTTTGTGATGCTCTGCATTACCGAGTTGAAATTCTAATTTTATGATTTCAATTGGTGTCCACTTGCACATATCATCTGTGTGTTCACCTTCGGGTTTAAGTTTGTCTTTAATCTTCTGTCTAGTTAGTGACCCAACATCTGGCTCATCAAACTTGATCCAAACTCTTTTTGCAACTTCTTTACCTCCTGCAGTCTGCCCTTTGTTTATTTGCATGAGTTCTCCAATTGCACCGTTCACTATGCCGTCTTCAGTTGAAATGTTTGCTATCACCATGTACTTGGCCGTTTCTTTTAATATTAATCTTAAAGGTAAGCCCATAGTCTTTTGTCGTGGCAGTTTCTTGGCAGATTCAATATCTGGTCGTTTCGCAGACGTATCAATAGCTTCAGATATGAAACTAACTTGATTTATAGAGTTAAGCACTCTTGTGTTCATTTCGTCTACTTCATTATTAGTAGCCCAAAGATGCATTACTTGTGGTTGAAAAGTAATGTCTAGCTGCGTAATAAGGTTTTGGAAATATTTTACATCAGCTTCCTCCAACTGTCCTCTGGCCAACTTTGTTAACATAATTGCAAATTGTTTATCATCTTTTTGGCGCATTATTTCAGTCAACTCATAAAACTTGAATGTTTCCCAAATATATTTAATTGATAACATTTCTACTGCACTTGGAAATTTAGACAATATTTCTTCAAAACTATCGTATAATGGTGTTGCTAATACCGGTGCCAATTGAAAGAAATCACCAAATACTATAATATTTATGTCACCAAATGGTTTATTTATTCTTAATATAGACCTCAACCGCTGATCAATGTATCCAAGAGTTTTTATGCCTACCATAGAAATTTCATCAATAATCAAAAGCTTAACATTGGCAAATTGACACCGTAGTGTATTTGAAATATCTGAACTCAACTTTGGTAGCAGTCCGACAAATTGATTCAATGTCAGTTTGAATGCTGAATGAAGTGTTACACCTTTTATTCTATATGCAGCTTTACCTGTTGGTGCTGTCAGTAACACAGGGGGCAGTGACAAATCATCTACATGCGGTCTGAGATTTGCTATCCGAATTACAGACTGTGCTAATGCTCGTATAAGCATTGACTTTCCAGCTCCCGCTGGTCCAGTGACAAATGCCTTTATTGGAGGGTGACCTTTACCCCACAATTGACTCCTTATGACATGAGTTGTATGATATAAGAGCTGGCGTTGACCGTCGTTTAGACATCCAATTAAATCTTTGAACTGTTCATTGTCTATGAGGTGCACTATTATCTTTCCACCATCTTTAGGAGCATCAACATCTGATGTATTTGAAATTTCCACATAATCTCCAACATCGTTTATCAGTACATCGTCTGGTACCCAATCTTCATCTTCTTCTTCTTGAACCTGATTATTGTTATGACCTTGTTCCCCTTCAACTTGGATTTCGTTATCATCTAATTCGGTTTCTTCTACTTTATTGAACTGTTGGTACAACTTTTTTATTTGAACAATGTTTGTTTCATACACTTGTTTACAGTTAATATCTAACAAATCGATTTTTTCATCGCGCCATGGTAAAAATAACATAATATTTTCTCTGTAAAAGTCTTGTTCATTTTTATCCACATTAAACCTAACATAACGTATGATTTTTCTAATTTTACGTTTATGTATATACTTGTTTGGTTTTCCGATTAGAGTGGAATCAATCGGATAAGTGGTTTCAGGTTCATTATCAGTGTCCAAATCAGAACTGTCGTTAGCAGGTTTTTTTTTACCACGAACTTCATAATTGGAGGCAAATTCAGCTAATGTCACATCTTCAAGACTGTATGGTCTACATGAATAGTATTCAGTTAGACCATCAAAAAAAATGTCATCAGATTTCGAATCCATTTCTCCTCTAACTGCCATTGGTTTCAACATTCGAGTTCTTTTATCAGGATGGCTAGTGTTTATAAATATATACCCAGTTGATGTATTACATTGCTTCATGCCTAAGCATGTGTACACTGCTTCCTGTGCAGAAATTTCCTGACTCCCAGAAAACGTTGAAGCTATCTTCTTCAATTGTTCTTTGACCGATAAATCAGTAGAAGATTTAAGATTCTCAACAATGTCCCTCATTAATTTTGATATTCCTCGTTGACTTTTTCCAATATACTCGATTACATATCTAACACAAGAATAAACGTCCAATATAAACTGTATATCCATGTTAGATTGCCATAATGGAAATAATTCTTCATTGAATCCAGATATCATACGCTGTTTTATTGTTCGTTTTAGAAAAACTGTTGGCCGTTTGATAACAGTTCGAATAATGGATTTATATTCGTTAACGTCTTTTATTGACAATTTTTGTAAAATATCTTCTAATGATGGATCTGAAGTTGAGTCACTGTCTTTGAAGTCCCTGAGGTATTGCAGAAGTTTTTCATATTGTTGTGTACGAATTTTTCTCGTGATTGGATTTCTGTAAGCGGGGTCAATATACAAGTTTCATTCATTGGTGGATATGGTATGTTGAAGCGACACTTTTTCATTTGTTTGTCTTTGTCAGTCCTGTAACAAGTGTGTGTATGGTTATGAGTATTTTTATGTAAATACTGATGTGCAGGACTGCTATCGTCTACAATACACGTAATGTATTTGTCAATTAATGCTACACAAGCACCAAATGTTTCCGGTTTGGCTGGGTCGAATACAGGAGCATTGTCTAACCACAACAGCATATGAACATGTGGACTCCCTCTATGTTGGTATTCGACACGATAAAAGAAATGTTTCACATTATGTTCTTTGAAAATTACATTTTTGGATTTGATCAATTTGAAAACTGCTCTAAACCTATGATCAAAATAAGTAGCACAAACAACTGGGTCTTGTCGAATTAAATCTGATTTTTGTGCATAACTTAGGACAGTATCATCAGACAATGTTTTGGAATAACGTAGTTTATACAAAATCTTCAACAAATCAGTCCAAGTTGATTCACAAGGACTAAATGTTAAGAATAATGTCGGTTGACCTTCTTGACGCACCATGGCAAAAACATTTTTTCTCATAGCTGCCAAATATGAAGGTGAATTTTGTACGTTGTGTAACATTCGGTATCCTTGATCGTTATCTATCATTGCATTTAAAACTGCTGGATTTGCTACTTCATTTGCAGTTGTGTTTCCTTTTTTGTTTTTACGTAAAACAATTTGCACATTTTTAGCAATTAATTTTTGAACTAAAACTTTGCATTTAAAAAACAAGTTTGATGAGTTTGACGCAAACCTCCGATCTACGTTTAGCAGTTCAGACCTTACTACTTTTGAATAATTTTTTAAAGGCGATTTATTTGTGCGTGGATGCCCACCAAATAAATCAGGAAAAGCTTTTTCCTCTGCGTGATCATCAATAAGAATAGATAATGGTTTCATACCTTCACCTGGGGCAAAAGAAACAAAATCACAGTTTTCAATCATAGTGTCCATTGTTCCCGGGTTGATTGGTTCAATATTTATATCTTCTTTGTCTGTTCCTTCACTTTCATGATCTGAGCTGTTTTCAAAATTTTTGGTCGTTTCTGTCACATGAGCCAACCAATCTTTGTCTATTTCAGCATCTTTATACAGAGGTTTTTTTATTAAATCATTTAAAGCTGATACTACTCATGATGGTCTGACATTTTGATAAAGATAATGTTGTTTAAAGCACGATTTTCTTTTTAATTTAACTTTCATCATCTTAATTGCAGCTAAATTTTCGGCACGTCTGGGCAAAATAGATGTAGTCTTAGTGAGATCTATTGGAACATTGATAATGTTACCTTTGATTTTGAGCTGTCCATCACTGCGAAGACATTTGAATATTTTCATAAACGGTAATCTAAGTGAAACCATCTGCTTTTCAATTTGATTTAATTGTGTAACTGAAGATGGAACACTGTTCAACTCGTAACCATTTCCTATGTACAATGGAGGAACTTTCGATTTTTTCATATGTGGATGACAACTTGTACATATTGTCACAGTGCTCTTGGTAACATCTGGAATTGACATCCCCAAGCGACTGAAGATGTCAGAGTTGCATTGGCTTACGCTGGACGGGAAACGTAATCTGTGACACGAATAACATTTTTCTGATAAACCTTGAGACCTTTTTAAAATATATTCAGAAATCAAAACGTCTTCCCTCTGCCTGGTTTCATTTAATTTTTGACGTTCTCGTTTTCAATAGGCTATTGAATTTGGCGTTTTCTTTTTAGTGGATATATTTTGACGTAGACTACTATCTGATGGTAATCTTCGCTTTCTCATGTTATGAACATTTTGCAATTGATATGTTTTTTTGAAAACGGGATTTTCCATTCGTTTTAATCTGTTCCTCACACTGGCCACCTTGTTGGAATTTTTTACAACTGGATCTTGTAGACGTTTCAACATGCTTTTACGACTGGCGATCCGGTTAGCTTTTTTAATTTCCGGATCTTGTAGACGTTTCAACATGCTCTTACGACTGGCGATCCGGTTAGCTTTTTTAATTTCCGGATCTTGTAGACGTTTCAACATGCTCTTACGACTGGCGATCCGGTTAGCTTTTTTAATTTCCGGATCTTGTAGACGTTTCAACAAGCTCTTACGACTGGCGATCCGGTTAGCTTTTTTAATTTCCGGATCTTGGAGACGTTTCAACATGCTCTTACGACTGGCGATCTGGTTAGCTTTTTTAATTTCCGGATCTTGCAGTCGTTTCAACATGTTCTTACGACTGGCGATCCGGTTAGCTTTTTTAATTTCCGGATCTTGTAGACGTTTCAACATGCTCCTTTGACTAGCAATCTGGTTAGCTTGTCTTAAAACTGGGTCTTGCAATCGTTTTTTTGTACATTTCAAATTAAGCAATTTTCTTTGATTAGTAACAACGATATCTTGGGACTCACGATATATTTGTTTTCTCAATTTATCCTTTTCAAGTTCATGTGCACGAAAAGTTTCGTTTTCGCGGGATCGTTTCTTTTCTTCTTTGTTTTTGAGAGCACGTTTCGATATTCGACCCATTTTAAAAAAAAAATACAATAAAAATAGAAAAAAAAAAAAAATTAAACCTAATATATATACAAACAGATAAAAGACTTCCCAAACAGTTGGGGAAAAAAAAAAAAAATAATAATAATAATAATAATAATAAAACTGTTTCTGACAACCTAAAAAAACAAACATAGTTAGTTAAAATATGTACAAAAAAAACATGATAAAAAATTTAAATACTTTAACTAAACACAGCAAATGTCCAATTAGAAATTTCGCAAGATTTCTGACGTTCTAAAACAAAATTGTTCAATGTAATCAAAAACCATACGATAAAAACAATTAAATGTAATAGCATTGATTATACTTATTACACATATATTATATTATTTATAATAAATGGTAATAGTCATTAATGCATTATCAATGAGACATAGTGACTTAGACCCTTAATATTTAATTTCACATGTAGTCTGTTTTTTAGGAAGTGGTTGAAGTATTACACAGTGTCATAATTTAAATAAAAATGCATTCACCAGTTTGCCTTAACATAATATTACCTCCTGGTTTGATAAACATTTTTCAGAAACCATATAACAAAGTATACAGAAATTATATACATACAGAGTTAAACAAGATTATAATTTTTTTAAATATATAATTACACTTATAAAGATAATATAATAGTATTCAATAATAATAATAATAATAATTAATAATACTTCAATAGAGTAATATACCTATCATATATAGGTATATACAGAGTGTCCAGGTCTATTTGACTAATGCAATAACTTTTTTTCTATTCAATATTTTTAAGTTTTTTTTTTTGTAATGATTTGCAGAGCCCTGCGCTATAATTTGTATATTTTATTTTTTATTTTTTTTACAACAAAAATAAATAATTTGAATTTTGTATTTAATATTTTTCTAATAATCCAAGATAGCTATTTCATGAATAAGTATTTAAAAACCATTTTGGCGTTTCAATATTTTATTGTTCAATCATTTAAATACGTTTAAACAAAAAAAAATTTAGAACATTTAGATTTTGAATTATGAAACAAATGACATGTGGTTTGAATATTAATTATAGTTATTCTTTAATTCCTATTTAAATTTAAAGTTTTAATTTTTATATGGATTATTTTATGGATCAAACACATTTTGCCGTAATCACTAAAAACCTTAAGACTTGTCTTCTCATATTTTAAGACAATTCTATTGTATTAAATGTATGAGAAATACCTAGTAATACCATGGAATTATTAGATTGAAAATAATTCTTAGAAAATATTTTTGGAAATGCCTTTGAACACAGGTACATATTATTATCATTAGTTTGCAAGTTAAAATTATTTTATTTTAATATCTTTATAAACTTTTGGTAACTAGATACAAAAAAATCAAAAATTAAACATACATACCTATAATAACATATTAAATTCTCAACACTACAAATTACTTATCAAGAAAAATATTCAAAATTAAATATTATGTTGTTTACCTATACATAGTACTACAATTGAAGATTTTAATTTAATTTGAATAGCAAAATAACATTTTTGTTAAAATGTGAGTATCATTTGTATTAAATTAATTTATACTTCAACCTAACCATTTTAATATTAATATTTATATTCTCACTGTTAATGAAAATAATCTAGGTGGATGTCAACATTAAAAGTATGCATATTTGGTGAGAGTTCAAACAATTTCATGTTTCAATCACATGCAGTTAGTTGTATAATTAATGCTTAGTACCTTGCTGTTTTAATACTACATTTGTATACTTACTATAGTTACTATTGTAACTAGTTGTATGTACCTATACATAAAACCATCAGAAGTCCAATCGTAACCAGTTCATCTTAAGTATGAAACAACATAAATCAAATGTTTTATTTTATTAAAAAAAAAAATGTAAATGGATAAATTGTAGATCATAAAAATATTGTTAGCTGTAAGTAGATATCTAATATTAGTATTTAAAATTTAGTCATTTAGTTCATCAGGAACTTTATGTATTCAATATTAACCATATTTATAGCTCTCTGTTTATGAAAAAAAAAATAATATTAATGTAAGAATTTATTAAATACCTATAACAACTAACTTAACAGAAAAATAAGGGCATTCTGAAATATTTTTGATAAGCTTGAAAGTGTGTAGATAAATGTTATGGATAAACACATTACTACCTATTTCTTTAGTATTTCTCTGAATATTTCATAGTGTGTTAGTATGTTTACATAATTACTAAGAATAAAAAATAACCCATGAAATAATTAAGTTAATGATTTGAAATTGTTCGAATAGGTATTTAATGTCAACTTGTAATGTACTTTTTAAGACTAGGGTCTTCAACCTTTGAGAATTTCAGAATAAAAGATAAAATAAATACTAATTTTCCTTAGTTTGTTATTCATTAATAAATAAAACATAAAAAACATTTTCATACTATAAATTAAAAATATAGCTAACATTATCTTGGTTTTTATTTAAAATGTAAGTTGTAATTTATTATATCTATTTTTATTTTTACTAGAAAAAATATAGTTGCAACACTTAATTGTTGTTTTATTGCAGATCTCCTTGTATTAGAAAATTAATACAAAGCTTAATTGAAATCCCTTTTAAGATTTACATATTGCCAGAGTTAACTTTTATAACATATAAAATCAATAATTTTCTACATGGCATAATATGTGACATTTAATACCTATTCTTCTGATGGTTAAATTGTTTGAAACACTTAAGAGTGTATTATTTTATACATGAATACTCTGCTAGTTGCAAACCGTTGCGTATTATTATAATTATACTTTTATTTGTTTTGAACATTTAGGTAACAAATTGTTAACTTATATTATTAGGTGTCGGTTATTTTATTTTCTTCAGCTAGCGTCACTAATGAAAGAACAATATACATACATGTATAGCAGAGAATGTTATTGAATGACAATAAGTAAATAGCTGAAAGTAAGTTTTTTACTTAAACTGGAGATATGTAGGTACTACTAACTAGTTAGGTATATTGTTTCATAATATTTAATTTGTTATATTATTTAATGTTAAGAAATAAAACTGAACTTGATAGTTAAAAAATTTAATTTACAGAGTTACATTTTATTATTTTCTACAATTTAGTATCAATTGTTTAGTATCAATATTCAAGATATGCACCACGTGACCATGTTAAATAATGATAAAATATAATAATGTATAATAATATTATGTAATGACCTACCTTTTAATGATAACAAATTTATTGTTTCTTGGAAAAAAACAATTGAAAATCGACTACAGCAGTAACAGTGATTAGCAAGAAATAAATTTGAATTTTAACACACTTTGAAAATTGTTTAAAAATTAACGACTTAACCAAATTAAAAGTTTTAAACGCCAAAATGGTTTCTAAATACTTATTTATGAAATAGCTATCTTGGATTATTAGAAAAATATTAAATACAAAATTTAAATTATTTATTTTTATTGTAAAAAAAAATAAAATAAAATATAAGATATACAAATTATAGCGCAGGGCTCTACAAATCATTACAAAAAAAAAAAAAAAAAAATTAAAAATATTGAATAGAAAAAAAGTTATTGCATTAGTCAAATAGACCTGGGACACCCTGTATATCGTATACAATATATTTATTTTCCATGGGTACATCCGTGTTAAAACCATTATTCGAGTCAAATAATAAATATACGATTTAATTATAATGAGATGTACATAGTGTTTAAAAATGTCATGAAATTAAAAAAATGAAATATGTATGAAATATTTCAGAATTTTAACAAATTTAGTTTTTTTTTAAATAAGTTTTATTTGTATGTATAAAGTTGTCATATTTTAATTTTATAATTTTATACTACTGAAACCAATCACTAATTACCCATTACCTACTCATTAGTAATGGTTTCTTTGGTATTATACATTTAAAATAGCATTCAAAATTTTTAACGTAAAATTAATATAATATAATAATTTTTATAAATAAAAACCATAAACATAATATAATTGTTTTCATAATATTATTTTATGAATTTATCATATTCATTAGTTCATCTAGTTCAGTACTATCTATATCAATGTCTGAGTTCTATTCTTCTTCATTTTCCAAGTTAACACTTATAAAAAATGTTTCACGTTTTTGTGAAATATTTCATGCTTCAACAACTAAATGTACATATCAACCAAAAACACGTTGCGAACAAATTATAATTATAATTTGAGTTTTGTGCATTATCATCAACAGTTAAATACTTAAATACCAATGCAATGGGGTTTTTACAATTACGTTATGCAAAGGCGGATACAAGGGGGGAAGGACAATGGGGGCAATTGCCCCCCCTTACTGTTTAGGGCCACTGTATCCGCCCTTGACGTTAGGTCCACTAATATGGGCAAATATGAACTAACATGGTTACTATGAAAAAGAAGGTGGGCCGGATATTTATTAAATACCTAAATAATAAGTAATATATATCGTTCAGAATCTAAGTACGGCTCTAGGGCATGATAAACTCCCGGATCACATCCCGTAAATACGCTACTGCACCTATGTACACCTACTAACATTATAATAAACTTAAGCAGTTACTCACCGGAAAAACAATGTGTTTGATAGGTATACAAAAGTGAAAACAAGCACCTCTCACATCGACATCTACAAACACCCTAAATTGGAATTAAAAATAAAATATGTACCTAATCGACGAGTAGATTCAAATAGCTATAGGTAGGGACGAAGGTATATAGAAAAAAATGGTTGCATCCAAAAACTGCACACTTTAGATTTTGATCCTAAAAAGGTCGAAAGCCAAAAACCACACAGCTTATCGGTCATTGTATAACAAATTACCATAAATTTATAGTGGGTTAAAACCACACACTATTTTTAGTGAAAAAAATAAGATATGTACTATTCAATAATCAAGTATTTAATTGTCACTTGTATTAGTCGGTCTCGATTTGTTTAGTATACTTACGTCTATAATTTATTGTTAAAACGTTAATATCTTAAATTTTTATAATGAATTTTAAAATTATTGAAAGTAACAAAGGGGCAAGTGCTTATTACTTGACGATTTTAAATAACGAAAATTTGGAGTCAATTTTAGTGGAAATGTGGTTTGGCGGTGTTATATTAAAAATTGTACATCTACGGTTACAACATGCAGTCAATTGAAGAATATACTAAAAATAAATAACACAATTTTTAGTTTTACATTTTAATTTCCGGATCTTGTAGACGTTTCAACATGCTCTTACGACTGGCGATCCGGTAAGCTTTTTTAATTTCCGGATCTTGTAGACGTTTCAACATGCTCTTACGACTGGCGATCCGGTTAGCTTTTTTAATTTCCGGATCTTGTAGACGTTTCAACATGCTCTTACGACTGGCGATCCGGTTAGCTTTTTTAGTTTCCGGATCTTGTAGACGTTTCAACATGCTCTTACGACTGGCGATCCGGTTAGCTTTTTTAATTTCCGGATCTTGTAGACGTTTCAACATGCTCTTACGACTGGCGATCCGGTTAGCTTTTTTTTTAATTAATATTTTAAATTATTTAATATATACATTTTAAAGTTGACATTAATTAATCTTATAGGTATAATTTTTTTAAATATATAAATTTTTTTTTATGAACTATGAGATTATAAATATGAATTATTGATTTAAATTATGAATTACAAATTACGAATTATACATTACATATGCGTTTTTGTTTATCGACCTTTTTGGGGTCAAATCATAACTGTGCGGTTTTTGGATACGACAATTTTAAAATTGTGCGGTTTTATCCTATTAAATGTGTTCGGTTTTAACCTACCAAAAGTGTGCGGTTTTTGGAGTCAACGAAAAAAATGTATTTTTGATATTTTGTTGCGCGTGTCGGCAATTACTTAAGTCTAAAGATAACGGTTGCAATTTGAAAAGTCCAAAATGATATTTATTACAATGCATATCTATGAATTAGGCCTATATCGAAAAGCATATCGGTAGAAACGTGTAGCATTATATCGCGAGTGAAGGCAATGAATTACGATAATGATAAAATAAGATATATAAAAGAATCTTAAAAACAAATAACTAAATATTAGTAGCATAACATATACATATAAGTTGTCATTTTTGACATTAGTGGGTTTAACACAGATGATATGTTATTTCTAATTTATTAATTTACTTTATTAAACATAAGATATAGGTATTTATTATCACTAATAGTTTGGTCATAATGAACAGTATCTTAAGGTTTTAATAGATACCTAAATATTTAATTGACTTATTATTAATGATTAAATTAATAACAATTGATGTTATTTTAAGTATAAGATTAACTTCATTTGTCTCTATTTTGCTAAAAAAAATATGGAGGGTAATAGCGCCCACAGACTAAGACTTTTTAGGAAACAAAAAATAATATCTTGCAAGAAATATGTAAATACGATACACAATTATCTTTGCATTTTTAAATAAACCTTATTGAAGGAGTGGCTATTGCTATAGTTGCAGTTTTTCCCAACCTTTTTGCTATGACGACTCACA
>JALBXZ010000290.1:0-47960 GCA_027580255.1 Therioaphis trifolii
CACCACCATATTCATGAAATATGGTTTGAACAACCTTGTTCGCAAAAGTTGGTTTGTACCGATTTGACTGCAAAAGTTGGTTTGCACCACCTTGTTCGTTAAAACATGGATTGCTCCACCATAGTCATGAAACATGGTTTGCACGACCTTGTTCGCAAAAGTTTGTTATCACTGGTTTGAAACACCATGTTCGTAAAACTTGGTTTGCACCACCTTGTTCGTCTAACACGGTTTGCCTCAACAAGTTCATTAATCTTGGATGGCACAATCTTGTTCGCAAAAGTTGGTTTGTACCAACTTGATCGCTAAAGTTGGTCTGCACCGTCTCGTTCGTAAAACATGGTGTGCAACAACTTGTTCACAAAAGTTGGTTTGCACCACCTTGTTTGCAAAAAATCGTCTGCACCACCATGTTCATATAACTTGGTTTGTACCGATTTGATCGCAAAAGTTGGTTTGCACCACCTTATTCGTAATACATGGATTGCACCACCAGATTCATGAAACATGGTTTGAACAACCTTGTTCGTAAAACATAGTATGCCCCACCTTGTCCATTAATCTTAGTTTTCACCACCTTGTTCGCAAAAGTTGCTTTGTACCAACTTGATCGCAAAAGTTGGTTAGGTTAGATGATATTATGAGTGAGGCTTCCCCTAAAAAATGGTAAAAAATGGTTTGCACCACCATATTCATGAAATATGGTTTGAACAACCTTGTTCGCAAAAGTTGGTTTGCACCACCTTGTTCGTAAAACATGGATTGCACCACCAGATTCATGAAACATGGTTTGAACAACCTTGTTCGTAAAACATAGTTTGCCCCACCTTGTCCATTAATCTTGGTTTTCACCACCTTGTTCGCAAAAGATGCTTTGTACCAACTTGATCGCAAAAGTTGGTTTGCACCACCTTGTACGTTGAACATGGTTTGCACCACCTTGTTCGCAAAAGTCGGTTTGTACCAATTTGATCGCAAAAGTTGGTTTGCAACACCTTCTTCGTAGAACATGGTTTGTATTACCATGTTCATGATACATGGTTGCACCACCTTGTTCGTAAAACTTGGAATGCACCACCTTGATCGCAAAAGTTTGTGTGCACCACATTGTTCGTAAAACATTGTTTGCACCACCATGTTCATGAAATCTGGTTGCACCACCTTGTTCGTAAAACATGGATTGCTCCACCATAGTCATGAAACATGGTTTGCACCACCTTGTTCGCAAAAGTTTGTTATCACTGGTTTGTAACACCATGTTCGTAAAACTTGGTTTGCACCACCTTGTTCGTCTAACACGGTTTGCCTCAACAAGTTCATTAATCTTGGATTGCACAACCTTGTTCGCAAAAGTTGGATTGTACCAACTTGATCGCAAAAGTTGGTTTGCACCACCTTGTTCGTAAAACATGGTTTGCACCACCAGATTCATGAAACATGGTTTGAACAACCTTGTTCGTAAAACATAGTTTGCCCCACCTTGTTCATTAATCTTGGATTGCACAACTTTGTTCGCAAAAGTTGGTTTGTACCAACTTGATCGCTAAAGTTGGACTGCACCGTCTCGTTCGTAAAACATGGTGTGCAACACCTTGTTCGTATAACTTTGTTTGCATCAACTTGATCGAAAAACTTGGTTTGCAACACCTTCGTAGAACATGGTTTGTATTACCATGTTCATGATACATGGTTGCACCACCTTGTTCGTAAAACATGGTTTGCACCACTATAGTCATGAAACATAGTTTGCCCCTCCTTGTCCATTAATCTTGGTTTGCACCACCTTGTTCGCGAAAGTTGGTTTGTACCAATTTGATCGCAAAAGTACGTTTGCAACACCTTCTTCGTAGAACATGGTTTGTATTACCATGTTCATGATACATGGTTTCACCACCTTGTTCGTAAAACTTGGAATGCACCACCTTGATCGCAAAAGTTTGTGTGCACCACCTTGTTCGTAAAACATGGTTCGCACCACCATAGTCATGAAATATGGTTTGAACAACCTTGTCCGCAAAAGTTTGTATGCACCACCATGTTCGTCTTACATGGTTTGCACCACTATAGTCATGAAACATGGTTTGTTCCACCATGTTCATGAAACATTGTTGCATCACTTTGTTCGTAAAACTTGGTTTGCACCACCTTGTTCGTAAAACATTGTTTGCACCACCAGATTCATGAAACATGGTTTGAACAACCTTGTTCGTAAAACATAGTTTGCCGCACCTTGTTCATTAATCTATGATTGCACCGACTTGATCGAAAAACTTGGTTTGCAACACCTTCGTAGAACATGGTTTGCACAACCTAGTTCGCAAAAGTTGGTTTGTACCAACTTGATCGCCAAAGTTGGTCTGCACCGTCTCGTTCGTAAAACATGTTGTGCAACAACTTGTTCACAAAAGTTGGTTTGCACCACCTTGTTTGCAAAAAATTGTCTGCACCACCATGTTCATATAACTTGGTTTGTACCAACTTGATCGCAAAAGTTGCTTTGTACCAACTTGATCGCAAAAGTTGGTTTGCACCACCTTGTACGTTGAACATGGTTTGCACCACTATCGTCATGGAACATGGTTTGAACAACCTTTTTCGCGAAAGTTTGGTTGCACCACCTTGTTCGTAAAACATGTTTTGCACCACCTTGTTCGTAAAACATGGTTTGCACCACCTTGTTCGCAAAAGTCGGTTTGTACCAATTTGATCGCAAAAGTTGGTTTGCAACACCTTCTTCGTAGAACATGGTTTGTATTACCATGTTCATGATACATGGTTGCACCACCTTGTTCTTAAAACTTGGATTGTACCAACTTGATCAGAGATGCTGTGAGTGTAGCCAATTTGTAAATCAATCACAGAGTTTGATGATATTATGAGTGAGGCTTCCCCTAAAAAATGGTAAAAAATGGTTTGCACCACCATATTCATGAAATATGGTTTGAACAACCTTGTTCGCAAAAGTTGGTTTGTACCGATTTGACTGCAAAAGTTGGTTTGCACCACCTTGTTCGTAAAACATGGATTGCTCCACCATAGTCATGAAACATGGTTTGCACGACCTTGTTCGCAAAAGTTTGTTATCACTGGTTTGAAACACCATGTTCGTAAAACTTGGTTTGCACCACCTTGTTCGTCTAACACGGTTTGCCTCAACAAGTTCATTAATCTTGGATGGCACAATCTTGTTCGCAAAAGTTGGTTTGTACCAACTTGATCGCTAAAGTTGGTCTGCACCGTCTCGTTCGTAAAACATGGTGTGCAACAACTTGTTCACAAAAGTTGGTTTGCACCACCTTGTTTGCAAAAAATCGTCTGCACCACCATGTTCATATAACTTGGTTTGTACCGATTTGATCGCAAAAGTTGGTTTGCACCACCTTATTCGTAATACATGGATTGCACCACCAGATTCATGAAACATGGTTTGAACAACCTTGTTCGTAAAACATAGTATGCCCCACCTTGTCCATTAATCTTAGTTTTCACCACCTTGTTCGCAAAAGTTGCTTTGTACCAACTTGATCGCAAAAGTTGGTTAGGTTAGATGATATTATGAGTGAGGCTTCCCCTAAAAAATGGTAAAAAATGGTTTGCACCACCATATTCATGAAATATGGTTTGAACAACCTTGTTCGCAAAAGTTGGTTTGCACCACCTTGTTCGTAAAACATGGATTGCACCACCAGATTCATGAAACATGGTTTGAACAACCTTGTTCGTAAAACATAGTTTGCCCCACCTTGTCCATTAATCTTGGTTTTCACCACCTTGTTCGCAAAAGATGCTTTGTACCAACTTGATCGCAAAAGTTGGTTTGCACCACCTTGTACGTTGAACATGGTTTGCACCACCTTGTTCGCAAAAGTCGGTTTGTACCAATTTGATCGCAAAAGTTGGTTTGCAACACCTTCTTCGTAGAACATGGTTTGTATTACCATGTTCATGATACATGGTTGCACCACCTTGTTCGTAAAACTTGGAATGCACCACCTTGATCGCAAAAGTTTGTGTGCACCACATTGTTCGTAAAACATTGTTTGCACCACCATGTTCATGAAATCTGGTTGCACCACCTTGTTCGTAAAACATGGATTGCTCCACCATAGTCATGAAACATGGTTTGCACCACCTTGTTCGCAAAAGTTTGTTATCACTGGTTTGTAACACCATGTTCGTAAAACTTGGTTTGCACCACCTTGTTCGTCTAACACGGTTTGCCTCAACAAGTTCATTAATCTTGGATTGCACAACCTTGTTCGCAAAAGTTGGATTGTACCAACTTGATCGCAAAAGTTGGTTTGCACCACCTTGTTCGTAAAACATGGTTTGCACCACCAGATTCATGAAACATGGTTTGAACAACCTTGTTCGTAAAACATAGTTTGCCCCACCTTGTTCATTAATCTTGGATTGCACAACTTTGTTCGCAAAAGTTGGTTTGTACCAACTTGATCGCTAAAGTTGGACTGCACCGTCTCGTTCGTAAAACATGGTGTGCAACACCTTGTTCGTATAACTTGGTTTGCATCAACTTGATCGAAAAACTTGGTTTGCAACACCTTCGTAGAACATGGTTTGTATTACCATGTTCATGATACATGGTTGCACCACCTTGTTCGTAAAACATGGTTTGCCTCAACAAGTTCATTAATCTTGGATTGCACAACCTTGTTCGCAAAAGTTGGTTTGTACCAACTTGATCGCTAAAGTTGGTCTGCACCGTCTCGTTCGTAAAACATGGTGTGCAACAACTTGTTCACAAAAGTTGGTTTGCACCACCTTGTTTGCAAAAAATTGTCTGCACCACCATGTTCATATAACTTGATTTGTACCGATTTGATCGCAAAAGTTGGTTTGCACCACCTTGTTCGTAAAACATGGATTGCACCACCAGATTCATAAAACATGGTTTGAACAACCTTGTTCGTAAAACATAGTTTGCCCCACCTTGTCCATTAATCTTGGTTTTCACCACCTTGTTCGCAAAAGTTGCTTTGTACCAACTTGATCGCAAAAGTTGGTTTGCACCACCTTGTACGTTGAACATGGTTTGCACCACCTTGTTCGTAAAACATGTTTTGCACCACCTTGTTCGTAAAACATGGTTTGCACCACCTTGTTCGCAAAAGTCGGTTTGTACCAATTTGATCGCAAAAGTTGGTTTGCAACACCTTCTTCGTAGAACATGGTTTGTATTACCATGTTCATGATACATGGTTGCACCACCATGTTCGTAAAACTTGGATTGTACCAACTTGATCAGAGATGCTGTGAGTGTCGCCAATTTGTAAATCAATCACAGAGTTTGATGATATGATGAGTGAGGCTTCCCCTAAAAAATGGTAAAAAATGGTTTGCACCACCATATTCATGAAATATGGTTTGAACAACCTTGTTCGCAAAGTGTTTGTACCACTTGATCGCAAAGTTGGATTTGTAACCACTTGTGATGCAGAAAGTTGCGTTTGCAACACCTTCGTAGAACATGGTTTGTATTAACATGTTCATGATACATGGTTGCACCACATTGTTCGTAAAACTTGGAATGCACCAACTTGATCAGAGATGCTGTGAGTGTAGCCAATTTGTAAATCAATCACAGAGTTTGATGATATGATGAGTGAGGCTTCCCCTAAAAAATGGTAAAACATGGTTTGCTCCACCATAGTCATGAAACATGGTTTGAACAACCTTGTTCGCAAAAGTTGGTTTGTACCGAATTGACTGCAAAAGTTGGTTTGCAACACCTTGTTCGTAAAACATGGATTGCTCCACCATAGTCATGAAACATGGTTTGCACGACCTTGTTCGCAAAAGTTTGTTATCACTGGTTTGAAACACCATGTTCGTTAAACTTGGTTTGCACCACCTTGTTCGTCTAACACGGTTTGCCTCAACAAGTTCATTAATCTTGGATGGCACAATCTTGTTCGCAAAAGTTGGTTTGTACCAACTTGATCGCTAAAGTTGGTCTGCACCGTCTCGTTCGTAAAACATGGTGTGCAACAACTTGTTCACAAAAGTTGGTTTGCACCACCTTGTTTGCAAAAAATCGTCTGCACCACCATGTTCATATAACTTGGTTTGTACCGATTTGATCGCAAAAGTTGGTTTGCACCACCTTATTCGTAATACATGGATTGCACCACCAGATTCATGAAACATGGTTTGAACAACCTTGTTCGTAAAACATAGTATGCCCCACCTTGTCCATTAATCTTAGTTTTCACCACCTTGTTCGCAAAAGTTGCTTTGTACCAACTTGATCGCAAAAGTTGGTTAGGTTAGATGATATTATGAGTGAGGCTTCCCCTAAAAAATGGTAAAAAATGGTTTGCACCACCATATTCATGAAATATGGTTTGAACAACCTTGTTCGCAAAAGTTGGTTTGCACCACCTTGTTCGTAAAACATGGATTGCACCACCAGATTCATGAAACATGGTTTGAACAACCTTGTTCGTAAAACATAGTTTGCCCCACCTTGTCCATTAATCTTGGTTTTCACCACCTTGTTCGCAAAAGATGCTTTGTACCAACTTGATCGCAAAAGTTGGTTTGCACCACCTTGTACGTTGAACATGGTTTGCACCACCTTGTTCGCAAAAGTCGGTTTGTACCAATTTGATCGCAAAAGTTGGTTTGCAACACCTTCTTCGTAGAACATGGTTTGTATTACCATGTTCATGATACATGGTTGCACCACCTTGTTCGTAAAACTTGGAATGCACCACCTTGATCGCAAAAGTTTGTGTGCACCACATTGTTCGTAAAACATTGTTTGCACCACCATGTTCATGAAATCTGGTTGCACCACCTTGTTCGTAAAACATGGATTGCTCCACCATAGTCATGAAACATGGTTTGCACCACCTTGTTCGCAAAAGTTTGTTATCACTGGTTTGTAACACCATGTTCGTAAAACTTGGTTTGCACCACCATGTTCGTCTAACACGGTTTGCCTCAACAAGTTCATTAATCTTGGATTTGCACAACCTTGTTCGCAAAAGATGGATTGTACCAACTTGATCGCAAAAGTTGGTTTGCACCACCTGTTCGTAAAACATGGTTTGCACCACAGATCATGAAACAAGGTTTGAAAAACCTTGTTCTAAAACTTAGTTTGCCCACCTGTTCTTAATCTTGGATTGCACAACAGTTTCGCAAAAGTTGGTTAGTTACCAGCTTGACGCTAAAGTTGGGACTGCACCGTCTCAATGAAAACATGGTGTGCAACACAATGTTCGTAAATTTGGTTTGCTCGACTTGATCGAAAAAAACGGACTGGGCTTTGCACACCTGAGTAGAATGTTTTGCACAACCAGCTTCGCAAAAGTTGGTTAGTCCAACTGATGCTAAGTTGGGACTGCACGTCTGTTCGTAAAACATGGTGTGCAACACCTTTTTCGTATAACTTGGTTCGCATCAACTTGATCGAAAAAATTGGTTTGCATCCCTTTTAGAACCATGTTTGTATTACCATGTTCATGATACATGGTTGCACCACCTTGTTCGTAAAACATGGTTTGCACCACTATAGTCATGAAACATAGTTTGCCCCTCCTTGTCCATTAATCTTGGTTTGCACCACCTTGTTCGCAAAAGTTGGTTTGTACCAATTTGATCGCAAAAGTTGGTTTGCAACACCTTGTTCGTAAAACATGGTTTGCACCACCAAATTCATGAAATATGTTTTAATCAACCTTGTTCGCAAAAATTTGTTTGTACCAACTTGATCGCAAAAGTTGGTTTACACCACCTTGTTCGTAAAACATGGTTCGCACCACCATAGTCATGAAATATGGTTTGAACAACCTTGTCCGCAAAAGTTTGTATGCACCACCATGTTCGTCTTACATGGTTTGCACCACTATAGTCATGAAACATGGTTTGTTCCACCATGTTCATGAAACATTGTTGCATCACTTTGTTCGTAAAACTTGGTTTGCACCACCTTGTTCGTAAAACATGGTTTGCTCCACCATAGTCATGAAACATGGTTTGCAACACCTTGTTCGCAAAAGTTTGTTATCACTGGTTTGAAACACCATGTTCGTAAAACTTGGTTTGCACCACCTTGTTCGCAAAAAATTGTCTGCACCACCATGTTCGTATAACTTGGTTTGTACCAACTTGATCGCAAAAGTTGGTTTACACCACCTTGTTCGTAAAACATGGTTCGCACCACCATAGTCATGAAATATGGTTTGAACAACCTTGTCCGCAAAAGTTTGTATGCACCACCATGTTCGTCTTACATGGTTTGCACCACTATAGTCATGAAACATGGTTTGTTCCACCATGTTCATGAAACATTGTTGCATCACTTTGTTCGTAAAACTTGGTTTGCACCACCTTGTTCGCAAAAAATTGTCTGCACCACCATGTTCGTATAACTTGGTTTGTACCAACTTGATCGCAAAAGTTGGTTTACACCACCTTGTTCGTAAAACATGGTTCGCACCACCAGATTCATGAAACATGGTTTGAACAACCTTGTTCGTAAAACATAGTTTGCCCCACCTTGTCCATTAATCTTGGTTTTCACCACCTTGTTCGCAAAAGTTGCTTTGTACCAACTTGATCGCAAAAGTTGGTTTGCACCACCTTGTACGTTGAACATGGTTTGCACCACCTTGTTCGCAAAAGTCGGTTTGTACCAATTTGATCGCAAAAGTTGGTTTGCAACACCTTCTTCGTAGAACATGGTTTGTATTACCATGTTCATGATACATGGTTGCACCACCTTGTTCGTAAAACTTGGATTGTACCAACTTGATCAGAGATGCTGTGAGTGTAGCCAATTTGTAAATCAATCACAGAGTTTGATGATATGAGTGAGGCTTCCCCTAAAAAATGGTAAAAAATGGTTTGCACCACCATATTCTTGAAATATGGTTTGAACAACCTTGTTCGCAAAAGTTGGTTTGTACCGATTTGATCGCAAAAGTTGGTTTGCACCACCTTGTTCGTAAAACATGGATTGCTCCACCATAGTCATGAAACATGGTTTGCACCACCTTGTTCGCAAAAGTTTGTTATCACTGGTTTGAAACACCATGTTCGTAAAACTTGGTTTGCACCACCTTGTTCGTCTAACACGGTTTGCCTCAACAAGTTCATTAATCTTGGATTGCACAACCTTGTTCGCAAAAGTTGGTTTGTACCAACTTGATCGCAAAAGTTGGTTTGCACCACCTTGTTCGTAAAACATGGTTTGCACCACCAGATTCATGAAACATGGTTTGAACAACCTTGTTCGTAAAACATAGTTTGCCCCACCTTGTTCATTAATCTTGGATTGCACAACTTTGTTCGCAAAAGTTGGTTAGTACCAACTTGATCGCTAAAGTAGGACTGCACCGTCTCATTCGTAAAACATTGTGTGCAACACCTTGTTCGTATAACTTGGTTTGCACCGACTTGATCGATAAACTTGGCTTGCAACACCTTCGTAGAACATGGTTTGCACAACCTAGTTCGCAAAAGTTGGTTTGTACCAACTTGATCGCTAAAGTTGGACTGCACCGTCTCGTTCGTAAAACATGGTGTGCAACACCTTGTTCGTATAACTTGGTTTGCATCAACTTGATCGAAAAACTTGGTTTGCAACACCTTCGTAGAACATGGTTTGTATTACCATGTTCATGAAACATTGTTGCATCACTTTGTTCGTAAAACTTGGTTTGCACCACCTTGTTCGTAAAACATGGTTTGCTCCACCATAGTCATGAAACATGGTTTGCAACACCTTGTTCGCAAAAGTTTGTTATCACTGGTTTGAAACACCATGTTCGTAAAACTTGGTTTGCACCACCTTGTTCGCAAAAAATTGTCTGCACCACCATGTTCGTATAACTTGGTTTGTACCAACTTGATCGCAAAAGTTGGTTTACACCACCTTGTTCGTAAAACATGGTTCGCACCACCATAGTCATGAAATATGGTTTGAACAACCTTGTCCGCAAAAGTTTGTATGCACCACCATGTTCGTCTTACATGGTTTGCACCACTATAGTCATGAAACATGGTTTGTTCCACCATGTTCATGAAACATTGTTGCATCACTTTGTTCGTCTAACACGGTTTGCCTCAACAAGATCATTAATCTTGGATCGCAAAAGTTGGTTTGCAACACCTTCTTCGTAGAACATGGTTTGTATTACCATGTTCATGATACATGGTTGCACCACCTTGTTCGTAAAACTTGGAATGCACCACCTTTATCGCAAAAGTTTGTGTGCACCACCTTGTTCGTAAAACATTGTTTGCACCACCATGTTCATGAAATTTGGTTGCACCACCTTGTCCGTAAAACATGGATTGCTCCACCATAGTCATGAAACATGGTTTGCACCACCTTGTTCACAAAAGTTTGTTATCACTTTGGTTTGAAACACCATGTTCGTAAAACTTGGATTGTACCAACTTGATCAGAGATGCTGTGAGTGTAGCCAATTTGTAAATCAATCACAGAGTTTGATGATATGATGAGTGAGGCTTCCCCTAAAAAATGGTAAAAAATGGTTTGCACCACCATATTCATGAAATATGGTTTGAACAACCTTGTTCGCAAAAGTTGGTTTGTACCGATTTGATCGCAAAAGTTGGTTTGCACCACCTTGTTCGTAAAACATGGATTGCTCCACCATAGTCATGAAACATGGTTTGCACCACCTTGTTCACAAAAGTTTGTTATCACTGGTTTGAAACACCATGTTCGTAAAACTTGGTTTGCACCACCTTGTTCGTCTAACACGGTTTGCCTCAACAAGTTCATTAATCTTGGATTGCACAACCTTGTTCGCAAAAGTTGGTTTGTCCCAACTTGATCGCAAAAGTTGGTTTGCACCACCTTGTTCGTAAAACATGGTTTGCACCACCAGATTCATGAAACATGGTTTGAACAACCTTGTTCGTATAACATAGTTTGCCCCACCTTGTTCATTAATCTTGGATTGCACAACCTTGTTCGCAAAAGTTGGTTAGTACCAACTTGATCGCTAAAGTTGGACTGCACCGTCTCATTCGTAAAACATGGTGTGCAACACCTTGTTCGTATATCTTGGTTTGCACCGACTTGATCGCAAAACTTGGTTTGCAACACCTTCGTAAAACATGGTTTGCACAACCTAGTTCGCAAAAGTTGGTTTGTACCAACTTGATCGCTAAAGTTGGACTGCACCGTCTCGTTCGTAAAACATGGTGTGCAACACCTTGTTCGTATAACTTGGTTCGCATCAACTTGATCGAAAAACTTGGTTTGCAACACCTTCGTAGAACATGGTTTGTATTACCATGTTCATGATACATGGTTGCACCACCTTGTTCGTAAAACATGGTTTGCACCACTATAGTCATGAAACATAGTTTGCCCCTCCTTGTCCATTAATCTTGGTTTGCACCACCTTGTTCGCAAAAGTTGGTTTGTACCAATTTGATCGGAAAAGTTGGTTTGCAACACCTTGTTCGTAAAACATGGTTTGCACCACCAAATTCATGAAATATGTTTTTATCAACCTTGTTCGCAAAAATTTGTTTGTACCAACTTGATCGCAAAAGTTGGTTTACACCACCTTGTTCGTAAAACATGGTTCGCACCACCATAATCATGAAATATGGTTTGAACAACCTTGTCCGCAAAAGTTTGTATGCACCACCATGTTCGTCTTACATGGTTTGCACCACTATAGTCATGAAACATGGTTTGTTCCACCATGTTCATGAAACATTGTTGCATCACTTTGTTCGTAAAACTTGGTTTGCACCACCTTGTTCGCAAAAAATTGTCTGCACCACCATGTTCGTATAACTTGGTTTGTACCAACTTGATCGCAAAAGTTGGTTTACACCACCTTGTTCGTAAAACATGGTTCGCACCACCATAGTCATGAAATATGGTTTGAACAACCTTGTCCGCAAAAGTTTGTCTGCACCACCATGTTCGTATAACTTGGTTTGTACCAACTGGATCGCAAAAGATCGTTTGCACCACCATGTTCATGAAATTTGGTTGCACCAACCTTGTTCGTAAAACATGGTTTGCACCACCATAGTCATGAAACATGGTTTGCCCCACCAAAATCTAAAACATGATTTGCACCATCATGGTCAGGAAACTTGTTTTGCGATACCTCGATCACTAAAGTTGGTTTGCGCCACCTTTTTCCTTTAACTTGGTTTGCACCACCTTGTCCGCAAAAGGTTGTTTGCACCATGTTCTTAAAATTGGTTTGCACCATCTTTTTCGAAAAATTTGGTTTGCACCAACATGTTTATGAAACATAGTTTGCACTTCCTCAATCACAAAAGTTGGTTTGCACCACCTCGTTTGTAAAACTTGGAATGCACCACCTTGATCTTAAAAATTGGTTTGCACCACCATGTTCATGAAACATGGTCGCACCACCTTGTTCGCCAAAATTGGTTTGTACCAACTTGATCGCAAAAGTTGGTTTGCACCACCTTGTTCGTAAAACATGGTTTGCACCACCTTGTTCGCAAAAGTCGGTTTGTACCAATTTGATCGCAAAAGTTGGTTTGCAACACCTTCTTCGTAGAACATGGTTTGTATTACCATGTTCATGATACATGGTTGCACCACCTTGTTCGTAAAACTTGGAATGCACCACCTTGATCGCAAAAGTTTGTGTGCACCACCTTGTTCGTAAAACATTGTTTGCACCACCATGTTCATGAAATTTGGTTGCACCACCTTGTTCGTAAAACATGGATTGCTCCACCATAGTCAAGAAACATGGTTTGCACCACCTTGTTCACAAAAGTTTGTTATCACTTTGGTTTGAAACACCATGTTCGTAAAACTTGGATTGTACCAACTTGATCAGAGATGCTGTGAGTGTAGCCAATTTGTAAATCAATCACAGAGTTTGATGATATGATGAGTGAGGCTTCCCCTAAAAAATGGTAAAAAATGGTTTGCACCACCATATTCATGAAATATGGTTTGAACAACCTTGTTCGCAAAAGTTGGTTTGTACCGATTTGATCGCAAAAGTTGGTTTGCACCACCTTGTTCGTAAAACATGGATTGCTCCACCATAGTCATGAAACATGGTTTGCACCACCTTGTTCACAAAAGTTTGTTATCACTGGTTTGAAACACCATGTTCGTAAAACTTGGTTTGCACCACCTTGTTCGTCTAACACGGTGTGCCTCAACAAGTTCATTAATCTTGGATTGCACAACCTTGTTCGCAAAAGTTGGTTTGTACCAACTTGATCGCAAAAGGTGGTTTGCACCACCTTGTTCGTAAAACATGGTTTGCACCACCAGATTCATGAAACATGGTTTGAACAACCTTGTTCATAAAACATAGTTTGCCCCACCTTGTTCATTAATCTTGGATTGCACAACCATGTTCGCAAAAGTTGGTTAGTACCAACTTGATCGCTAAAGTTGGACTGCACCGTCTCATTCGTAAAACATGGTGTGCAACACCTTGTTCGTATATCTTGGTTTGCACCGACTTGATCGAAAAACTTGGTTTGCAACACCTTCGTAGAACATGGTTTGCACAACCTAGTTCGCAAAAGTTGGTTAGTACCAACTTGATCGCTAAAGTTGGACTGCACCGTCTCGTTCGTAAAACATGGTGTGCAACACCTTGTTCGTATAACTTGGTTCGCATCAACTTGATCGAAAAACTTGGTTTGCAACACCTTCGTAGAACATGGTTTGTATTACCATGTTCATGATACATGGTTGCACCACCTTGTTCGTAAAACATGGTTTGCACCACTATAGTCATGAAACATAGTTTGCCCCTCCTTGTCCATTAATCTTGGTTTGCACCACCTTGTTCGCAAAAGTTGGTTTGTACCAATTTGATCGGAAAAGTTGGTTTGCAACACCTTGTTCGTAAAACATGGTTTGCACCACCAAATTCATGAAATATGTTTTTATCAACCTTGTTCGCAAAAATTTGTTTGTACCAACTTGATCGCAAAAGTTGGTTTACACCACCTTGTTCGTAAAACATGGTTCGCACCACCATAATCATGAAATATGGTTTGAACAACCTTGTCCGCAAAAGTTTGTATGCACCACCATGTTCGTCTTACATGGTTTGCACCACTATAGTCATGAAACATGGTTTGTTCCACCATGTTCATGAAACATTGTTGCATCACTTTGTTCGTAAAACTTGGTTTGCACCACCTTGTTCGCAAAAAATTGTCTGCACCACCATGTTCGTATAACTTGGTTTGTACCAACTTGATCGCAAAAGTTGGTTTACACCACCTTGTTCGTAAAACATGGTTCGCACCACCATAGTCATGAAATATGGTTTGAACAACCTTGTCCGCAAAAGTTTGTCTGCACCACCATGTTCGTATAACTTGGTTTGTACCAACTGGATCGCAAAAGATCGTTTGCACCACCATGTTCATGAAATTTGGTTGCACCAACCTTGTTCGTAAAACATGGTTTGCACCACCATAGTCATGAAACATGGTTTGCCCCACCGAAATCTAAAACATGATTTGCACCATCATGGTCAGGAAACTTGTTTTGCGATACCTCGATCACTAAAGTTGGTTTGCGCCACCTTTTTCCTTTAACTTGGTTTGCACCACCTTGTCCGCAAAAGGTTGTTTGCACCATGTTCTTAAAATTGGTTTGCACCATCTTTTTCGAAAAATTTGGTTTGCACCAACATGTTTATGAAACATAGTTTGCACTTCCTCAATCACAAAAGTTGGTTTGCACCACCTCGTTTGTAAAACTTGGAATGCACCACCTTGATCTTAAAAATTGGTTTGCACCACCATGTTCATGAAACATGGTCGCACCACCTTGTTCGCCAAAATTGGTTTGTACCAACTTGATCGCAAAAGTTGGTTTGCACCACCTTGTTCGTAAAACATGGTTTGCACCACCTTGTTCGCAAAAGTCGGTTTGTACCAATTTGATCGCAAAAGTTGGTTTGCAACACCTTCTTCGTAGAACATGGTTTGTATTACCATGTTCATGATACATGGTTGCACCACCTTGTTCGTAAAACTTGGAATGCACCACCTTGATCGCAAAAGTTTGTGTGCACCACCTTGTTCGTAAAACATTGTTTGCACCACCATGTTCATGAAATTTGGTTGCACCAACTTGTTCGTAAAACATGGATTGCTCCACCATAGTCATGAAACATGGTTTGCACCACCTTGTTCACAAAAGTTTGTTATCACTTTGGTTTGAAACACCATGTTCGTAAAACTTGGATTGTACCAACTTGATCAGAGATGCTGTGAGAGTAGCCAATTTGTAAATCAATCACAGAGTTTGATGATATTATGAGTGAGGCTTCCCCTAAAAAATGGTAAAAAATGGTTTGCACCACCATATTCATGAAATATGGTTTGAACAACCTTGTTCGCAAAAGTTGGTTTGTACCGATTTGATCGCAAAAGTTGGTTTGCACCACCTTGTTCGTAAAACATGGATTGCTCCACCATAGTCATGAAACATGGTTTGCACGACCTTGTTCGCAAAAGTTTGTTATCACTGGTTTGAAACACCATGTTCGTAAAACTTGGTTTGCACCACCTTGTTCGTCTAACACGGTTTGCCTCAACAAGTTCATTAATCTTGGATTGCACAACCTTGTTCGCAAAAGTTGGTTTGTACCAACTTGATCGCTAAAGTTGGTCTGCACCGTCTCGTTCGTAAAACATGGTGTGCAACAACTTGTTCACAAAAGTTGGTTTGCACCACCTTGTTTGCAAAAAATTGTCTGCACCACCATATTCATGAAATATGGTTTGAACAACCTTGTTCGCAAAAGTTGGTTTGCACCACCTTGTTCGTAAAACATGGATTGCATCACCAGATTCATGAAACATGGTTTGAACAACCTTGTTCGTAAAACATAGTTTGCCCCACCTTGTCCATTAATCTTGGTTTTCACCACCTTGTTCGCAAAAGTTGCTTTGTACCAACTTGATCGCAAAAGTTGGTTTGCACCACCTTGTACGTTGAACATGGTTTGCACCACCTTGTTCGCAAAAGTCGGTTTGTACCAATTTGATCGCAAAAGTTGGTTTGCAACACCTTCTTCGTAGAACATGGTTTGTATTACCATGTTCATGATACATGGTTGCACCACCTTGTTCGTAAAACTTGGAATGCACCACCTTGATCGCAAAAGTTTGTGTGCACCACATTGTTCGTAAAACATTGTTTGCACCACCATGTTCATGAAATCTGGTTGCACCACCTTGTTCGTAAAACATGGATTGCTCCACCATAGTCATGAAACATGGTTTGCACCACCTTGTTCACAAAAGTTTGTTATCACTTTGGTTTGAAACACCATGTTCGTAAAACTTGGATTGTACCAACTTGATCAGAGATGCTGTGAGTGTAGCCAATTTGTAAATCAATCACAGAGTTTGATGATATTATGAGTGAGGCTTCCCCTAAAAAATGGTAAAAAATGGTTTGCACCACCATATTCATGAAATATGGTTTGAACAACCTTGTTCGCAAAAGTTGGTTTGTACCGATTTGATCGCAAAAGTTGGTTTGCACCACCTTGTTCGTAAAACATGGATTGCTCCACCATAGTCATGAAACATGGTTTGCACCACCTTGTTCGCAAAAGTTTGTTATCACTGGTTTGAAACACCATGTTCGTAAAACTTGGTTTGCACCACCTTGTTCGTCTAACACGGTTTGCCTCAACAAGTTCATTAATCTTGGATTGCACAACCTTGTTCGCAAAAGTTGCTTTGTACCAACTTGATCGCAAAAGTTGGTTTGCACCACCTTGTACGTTGAACATGGTTTGCACCACTATCGTCATGAAACATGGTTTGAACAACCTTGTTCGTAAAACATAGTTTGCCCCACCTTGTTCATTAATCTTGGATTGCACAACTTTGTTCGCAAAAGTAGGTTAGTACCAACTTGATCGCTAAAGTTGGACTGCACCGTCTCATTCGTAAAACATTGTGTGCAACACCTTGTTCGTATAACTTGGTTTGCACCGACTTGATCGATAAACTTGGTTTGCAACACCTTCGTAGAACATGGTTTGCACAACCTAGTTCGCAAAAGTTGGTTTGTACCAACTTGATCGCTAAAGTTGGACTGCACCGTCTCGTTCGTAAAACATGGTGTGCAACACCTTGTTCGTATAACTTTGTTTGCATCAACTTGATCGAAAAACTTGGTTTGCAACACCTTCGTAGAACATGGTTTGTATTACCATGTTCATGATACATGGTTGCACCACCTTGTTCGTAAAACATGGTTTGCACCACTATAGTCATGAAACATAGTTTGCCCCTCCTTGTCCATTAATCTTGGTTTGCACCACCTTGTTCGCAAAAGTTGGTTTGTACCAATTTGATCGCAAAAGTAGGTTTGCAACACCTTCTTCGTAGAACATGGTTTGCACCACCAAATTCATGAAATATGGTTTAATCAACCTTGTTCGCAAAAATCTGTTTGTACCAACTTGATCGCAAAAGTTGGTTTACACCACCTTGTTCGTAAAACATATTTGCACCACCATAGTCATGAAATATGGTTTGAACAACCTTGTCCGCAAAAGTTTGTATGCACCACCATGTTCGTCTTACATGGTTTGCACCACTATAGTCATGAAACATGGTTTGTTCCACCATGTTCATGAAACATTGTTGCATCACTTTGTTCGTAAAACTTGGTTTGCACCACCTTGTTCGTAAAACATTGTTTGCACCACCAGATTCATGAAACATGGTTTGAACAACCTTGTTCGTAAAACATAGTTTGCCGCACCTTGTTCATTAATCTTGGATTGCACCGACTTGATCGAAAAACTTGGTTTGCAACACCTTCGTAGAACATGGTTTGCACAACCTAGTTCGCAAAAGTTGGTTTGTACCAACTTGATCGCTAAAGTTGGTCTGCACCGTCTCGTTCGTAAAACATGTTGTGCAACAACTTGTTCACAAAAGTTGGTTTGCACCACCTTGTTTGCAAAAAATTGTCTGCACCACCATGTTCATATAACTTGGTTTGTACCAATTTGATCGCAAAAGTTGGTTTCCACCACCTTGTTCGTAAAACATGGTTTGCTCCACCATAGTCATGAAACATGGTTTGCACCACCTTGTTCGCAAAAGTTTGTTATCACTGGTTTGAAACACAATGTTCGTAAAACTTGGTTTGCACCACCTTGTTCGCGAAAAATTGTCTGCACCACCATGTTCGTATAACTTGGTTTGTAACAACTGGATCGCAAAAGATCGTTTGCACCACCATGTTCATGAAATTTGGTTGCACCAACCTTTTTCGTAAAACATGGTTTGCACCACCATAGTCATGAAACATGGTTTGCTCCACCAAAATCTAAAACTTGGTTTGTACCACCTTGTTCGTAAAACATGATTTGCACCATCATGGTCAGGAAACTTGTTTTGCGATACCTCGGTCACTAAAGTTGGTTTGCGCCACCTTTTTCCTTTAACTTGGTTTGCACCACCTTGTCCGCAAAAGTTTGTTTGCACCATGTTCTTAAAATTGGTTTGCACCATCTTTTTCGAAAAATTTGGTTTGCACCAACATGTTTATGAAACATAGTTTGCACTTCCTCAATCACAAAAGTTGGTTTGCACCACCTTGTTTGTAAAACTTGGAATGCACCACCTTGATGTTAAAAATTGGTTTGCACCACCATATTCATGAAATATGGTTTGAACAACCATGATCGCAAAAGTTGGTTTGTACAAATTTGATCGCAAAAGTTGGTTTGCACCACCTTGTTCGTAAAACATGGTTTGCTCCACCATAGTCATGAAACATGGTTTGCACCACCTTGTTCGCAAAAGTTTGTTATCACTGGTTTGAAACACAATGTTCGTAAAACTTGGTTTGCACCACCTTGTTCGCGAAAAATTGTCTGCACCACCATGTTCGTATAACTTGGTTTGTACCAACTGGATCGCAAAAGATCGTTTGCACCACCATGTTCATGAAATTTGGTTGCACCAACCTTGTTTGTAAAACATGGTTTGCACCACCATAGTCATGAAACATGGTTTGCCCCACCAAAATCTAAAACTTGGTTTGAACCACCTTGTTCGTAAAACATGATTTGCACCATCATGTTCAGGAAACTTGCTTTGCGATACCTCGATCACTAAAGTTGGTTTGCGCCACCTTTTTCCTTTAACTTGGTTTGCATCACCTTGTCCGCAAAAGTTTGTTTGCACCATGTTCTTAAAATTGGTTTGCACCATCTTTTTCGAAAAATTTGGTTTGCACCAACATGTTTATGAAACATAGTTTGCACTTCCTCAATCACAAAAGTTGGTTTGCACCACCTTGTTTGTAAAACTTGGAATGCACCACCTTGATCTTAAAAATTGGTTTGCACCACCATGTTCATGAAACATGGTCGCACCACCTTGTTCGCCAAAATTGGTTTGTACCAACTTGATCGCAAAAGTTGGTTTGCACCACCTTGTTCGTAAAACATGGATTGCACCACCAGATTCATGAAACATGGTTTGAACAACCTTGTTCGTAAAACATAGTTTGCCCCACCTTGTCCATTAATCTTGGTTTTCACCACCTTGTTCGCAAAAGTTGCTTTGTACCAACTTGATCGCAAAAGTTGGTTTGCACCACCTTGTACGTTGAACATGGTTTGCACCACTATCGTCATGGAACATGGTTTGAACAACCTTTTTCGCGAAAGTTTGGTTGCACCACCTTGTTCGTAAAACATGTTTTGCACCACCTTGTTCGTAAAACATGGTTTGCACCACCTTGTTCGCAAAAGTCGGTTTGTACCAATTTGATCGCAAAAGTTGGTTTGCAACACCTTCTTCGTAGAACATGGTTTGTATTACCATGTTCATGATACATGGTTGCACCACCTTGTTCGTAAAACTTGGAATGCACCACCTTGATCGCAAAAGTTTGTGTGCACCACCTTGTTCGTAAAACATTGTTTGCACCACCATGTTCATGAAATTTGGTTGCACCAACTTGTTCGTAAAACATGGATTGCTCCACCATAGTCATGAAACATGGTTTGCACCACCTTGTTCACAAAAGTTTGTTATCACTTTGGTTTGAAACACCATGTTCGTAAAACTTGGATTGTACCAACTTGATCAGAGATGCTGTGAGTGTAGCCAATTTGTAAATCAATCACAGAGTTTGATGATATGATGAGTGAGGCTTCCCCTAAAAAATGGTAAAAAATGGTTTGCACCATTTATATAATATATATAATATATATAAAACGCTTGATGACAGCGGAGTTGTGATTAATCCAAAAAAATGTGTGTTCGGGCAAAAAGAAGTACTTTTTTTGGGACATATTATTTCAGAGACAGGACTGAAGCCAAATCTTGACAAGATTAAGGCGATCGACGAATTTCCACGACCGAAAACGGTGCAGGAGCTTAGGCGTTTTCTGGCGATGTGCAATTTTTATCGTCGCTGCATACCGAAAGCAGCCGACACGCAAGCAGTGTTAAACGAGTATATGAGAAACGGAAAAAAGAACGATAAGACGCCGATAAACTGGACGGAGGAAGCATTAGTAGCGTTCCAAAGTACGAAAGCTGATTTAATTAATGCCACGACATTGTTTTACCCCGATCCAACGGCTCGGATTCAACTTCGTACATACGCGTCAGATATAGCAATTGGTGCAGTCATTTAACAACAGAAAAATCAGATCTGGCAACCATTCGCATTTTTTTCGAGAAAATTGGGAGGCGCGCAAAAACGTTACAGTACGTACGATCGTGAGTTGTTAGCTATTTATGAATCATTTTCGATATTTTGTAGAAGGTCGCGTATTTGTAATATTAACGGACCATAAGCCTTTAACGTTCGCATTTACGAAAAGCACAGATAAGCTGTCGCCGCGACGAAACCGGCAACTAGATTATATAAGTCAATTTTCGACCGATATTAAACATGTAACGGGTTCAGATAATACCGTCGCGGACGCGTTATCGTGAGTTGCGTCGATACATGCACCACCGGCAATTAATTATAATGAGCTGTCTTGTTTACAAGCAAACGATGAGGAACTATTAACGTTACGGCAAAACACAAATTCCGGATTGAAGATTGAGCTAGTGAATATGGCGACTACCGATGTTAAAATTTATTGCGATGTTTCGACGGGTACAGCGAGACTTTTTTTAGTAAAAGTTTTTCGCCGAAAGATTTTTGATGCGTTACATAATCTGTCGCATCCCGGAGTGCGAGCGACAGTCAAATTAATAAATAAAAGATTTTTTTGGCCATCTTTGTGTCTAGTCCTATAGGGAGGTTCGACGCGGTAAGTGAACGTTTCTTACATGCAGTACACATTGATTTGGTCGGACCATTGCCATCGTCCCGTGGGATTACGTATTGTCTGACCGTGGTTGACCGTTTTTCGCGGTGGCCGGAGGTCTATTTCCTAAAGGACATTACGGCCGAATCGGTTGCACAAGCGTTGTACGAGGGCTGGATCGCCAGATACGGTCCCGGAAACGATAACGACGGATCAAGGACGTCAGTTCAAGTCAACTCTTTTTCGAGCTACATCGGTAGTACTTGGGTTCAAACGAATACGTACAACAGCTTACAACCCCGCGGCGAACGGCCTGGTTGAACGATTTCATCGGGTTTTGAAGGCGGCAATCAGGTGTTATAACACCGAACGTTGGACGGAGGTAATTCCGTCGATATTATTGGGAATAAGGGCATCTGTGAAGGAGGACATACAGTCAACGCCCGCCGAAATGGTTTTCGGTACTACAATAAGATTGCCGAATGAATTTTTTTTCGACATCGAAAATTCAAACCGCCCCACTGTCTTTCGTCACACAACTAAAAAGTGTGATGAATTGCTTACGGCCCGTTCCCACGTCCAACCATTCAAATAAAAGAGTTTTCGTACACAAATCGCTTCCATTGTGTAAAAAGGTTTTTGTACGCATCGACCCGAGTGAAGCATCCACTCGAAGACCTTACGACGGACCGTACGAAGTAATATCGCGATCTGAAAAAAATTATATGTCACGCATAAAAGGAAAAAAAGCCAACATTACAATCGACAGATTAAAACCATGTTTCGAGACAGTTTCAGAGGATGAGTTGACTAGTCAGGAGCGAGAGAGGGATCCAACCATACAAGACGGTCCAACGACAGATACATGGACCGCGGCACAGGCCACTCCCATCCACACCAGGTCCGGACGAGTGATCAAACCTCCAGTCAGATTTCGGTAACACTATCGTTAAAAGGGGGGTAGTGTGGGGAAGTATTGTCATTATTATAATTATTATAATCATTTATTTAATATTTCATGTTAATTATTAAGTTTTGGTTAGGTAACGTTATTTACGTATTCGTAATCAATGTTCATATTATATTTAAATATTAATAAGATCATCGCAAATACGATATTAATTATGTTATTTATATTTTCATATATTAATTATTTTTTTTCAGTCAGTCATCCCAAGTCAACTGTCGCGCGGTTAACGAAATTTATACGAGTGTCCAACTCATTATTTTATATTTATAATATGCAGTGATTTCTAATTTGTACCTATATTGAGCGTACTTGTTATATTAAAATTGTGTATTATATTCGGAACATGTGTCGCCTTTAATAAATGTAATATTGCACGAGGTGATATTACGGTATTATATTTATTACGTAACCCGAGAGTACTAGGGTGACCATAGACACAATAATAATTGGTAGCAACTAGAAAATGGATTTATATTCGCCGATTTCTTTGACGTCTTTAAAAAGATTGATCGCGAGTTCTATTTTAGTACCGATAAATATAAACAAGTTTAAGTGACTGGATTTATTCTTTTACATTAAAACAATTTGTAAAATGTATAATGTTTTATAATATAATTTGAAGGAATGTTTTGTTGACTGGTTTATTGTTAAAAATTGTCGTTGTCTTCGTGATAAACATAACATTGTTTAGACAACATCTAATTGTCATTATTCATTTGGCCGTCTCTTGCGGTTGAATGAATACAACTAAGTAACACAATAATTTTCGTTGACCATTAGTTGACTTTCGTCTAGTTATATCGCGTTTTCGACTCACGGATTTATATCACGTAAATTATGTTCTACCTTTTCTGGTTATAAAAGATTTGGACTTATGGCTAAAAAAGTTACCCAAGTAGTGCTTCAAGAAGAAATCAATAACGATGATGAGTGGGCGAACATGTCGCGAAGATCTGGACTTTACGTTATTGACGTTTACTCAGAATGGTGTGGTCCTTGTGTAGTCATGATAAGATTCTTGAAAAAAATTAAGCTAGAATTAAATAGTGAAATTCTGCATTTTGCTATAGCAAAGTCAGACAGAATTACTGTGTTCAAGGCCGTAGCCGGGGGGGGGTTTTCGGGTTCAGACCCCCTCCGAAATTTTTTTTTTTTGAAATAATATTGAATAGTTTGAATAGTTTTAAATGCCTACCTATTATATTTGATACGTGTCACTGTGATTACAACACATAAATAAATAAAACGGTTTAACGGTATATTTCAGGGCTTGAAACCGATTGAAATAATTTCGGTTTCGGTTTCGATTTTGAATACCGGTTTTGAAAATATTCGGTTTCGATTTCGATTTTGAATACCGGTTTTGAAAATATTCGATTTCGGTTTCAATTTTCAATACCGGTATTAAGAAATTTCGGGTTCGGTTTCGATTTTGAATACCGGTTTTGAAAATTTTCGATTTCGATTTTGTATAGGTACCGGTATTGAGAAATTTCGGTTTCGGTTTTTTTTAATTTAAATTTCGAGTCAATTTTCAATCAGTTTTAATTTATTAAAATTTTGATATTGATTTCGGTATTGAAATCAATTTCATACCCTTCTTTTTCACTAAAATTTGTTAAACAATTAAAGCTTCTTGACTAAGTACTATAGTCATCACTAATAATAATATTAAGTATGTACTTAATAATGACTTCTATAATGAGTAATATAGTAGAGTTAGGTTAGGTTACTATGCCATCTATGGACTAGGGTATCTAAATATTAGTACAGAATATTATCTTAATTCTTAATCTTTAATTATTAATGGTTGCATCAATACAGCTAAATAATAGTTTTTTATTAAATTCAGTATTAAAATTTTTTAGGAAATACCTATGTAAGTTTTAACAAATTATTATAATTATACACTATTGTCTATTATCATATAATTATATCAGTATCTACCTATTAAGTTTATTTTATGAGTTTTTAGTGAAAATTTAAATAATAATAATTAGTTAAAATGTTACTTAATACTACTTGTATCGTTATCGGCGTGCCTCTATCATGACGACGAATAACTAGTAATATATTATTAATATTCAGTCCATATTTTAGTCAGTCACAACTCACCCGCCTAGTTCGACGAGTGCCTACGGCGAATTGTTATAAATATATTTTACGATTTTAAAATATTTTAATCTGTTTTTTTTTTTTATATTTTAAGATTTCGATATTATAATAACTGGTATTAATTTTTTCGATTTTGTTTTCAATTTTGAATACCGGTATTGTATTTTTGAGGTTTCGATTTCGATATTAATAACCGGTATTGATTTTTTTCGATTTTGTTTTCAATTTTGAATACCGGTATTGTATTTTTGAGGTTTCGATTTCGATTTTGATTTCGATATCGATCTTTTAACGGTTTTAACCGGTATTCAAAACCGATTTCAAAACCGATTTCAAGCCCTGGTATATTTTATATTTATATTGTGTTAGATAAGCGATAACTAATCTTAATGTACTTTTGTAAAACCTAATGTATACCTACAGTATCTAATCTTAATTATTTTGGTAATCGATGGTCAGTAGAGAAGTATAAAATATTTTGTTTATGCCATTGTCAGTAATCACGGAGCCGCACGGATAGACACGACGTTTATTTTTTCGGTATATATCTGTTTTGTTGCATTAAAAGTTCGTAAATTTTTCATTTAAATATGTACGCACGTGGAAATTAATTATTTTTAAAAATGAATAAATCTTCACAATCCAATTTATCATCTTGGATTTCTACCGAGCCAAAATCAAAAAAACGTAAAATTGACAGCTTAGAAATTAGTTCTAACGATCAAGAGGAAGTTGAAGGTCAGTGCAATACGTTAGACGCGGTTAAATCTGTTAGTATGCTTGATATTGGAAAATTTGTAAATGGTAGTGTTAGTGAGATAAGTATCAAAGAACAATTATTAAGCAACCCTTGGTGTCCTCCAAACGATTATAAGTTTCCTGTAAGTGCGGGAAAACGAAATTTGCGATTCCAACGTCATTGGATGGATCAGTATTCGTGGTTAACCTACTCAGATCTGTTAAATGGCGTTTTGTGCAAATACTGTGTAGTTTTTGCCAGAGAATGTGCAGGAAAAGGAAATCACGTTAAATTAGGGGTTCTGGTTTTAAACAGTTTTTCAAACTGGAAAAATGCGTTGGAAGCTTTTCAATCACATTCAAATAAATTGTACCATAAAAAATCAGTAGAATCTGCTGATCACTTTTTATCTGTACAACGGGGCTTACAACCAAATATTGTTCAACAAATTGATGTAGGTTTAAAAAAACAGATTGAAGAAAATAAAAAAAAACTTCGTCCAATAGTTAATACCATAATAATGATGGGTAGGCAAGAAATTCCATTTCGGGGTACTTCGGATTTTGGACGATTGACGGTAAGCGATAGCGAACCTATAATAAACGACGGTAATTTTCGTGCAATTTTACGAATGCGTGTTAAATCTGGAGATTCGGAATTAAAAAATCATATCGAAAGTGCTCCAGGTAATGCACTTTATACTAGCCCGGATATACAAAATGAATTTATTTCGATTTGTGGAAATTTAATTCTTGAAAAAATAGTCAATAGAATAAATAAATCAAAGTGTTTTTCAATTATGGCAGATGAAACAACCGACATAAGTAAAATTGAACAAATGTCCTTATGTATCCGATATATAGATATGTCTGCAGATAATTGTAATGAACTTAAAATAAGAGAAGACTTCTTAACATTTGTCCCAGTAATTGATGTTACCGGAAATGGGATAGCATCAAGTATTTTAAATACATTAAACAGTATGAAAATAAATTTAGAACTATTATGTGGTCAAGGTTATGATGGGGCGGCGGCTATGAGTGGCCATTTAAATGGTGTACAAGCTAAAATTATAGAACAATATCCTAAAGCTCTGTACGTACACTGTAGCGCTCACTCTTTAAACCTGGCACTAAGTCATTCTTGTAAAATTCAACAATTTCGAAATTCTATAGGAACAATTCATACTATTTGTAACTTTTTTAAATCATCAGCTCAGCGAACACAAATATTAAAACAAAACATTCTTAAGTATATACCAGGAACTAATAAAACTACGTTAATTTCAATGTGTGAAACGAGGTGGGTTGAAAACCATGATGCACTCCTAAGATTCATTGAAATTTATTGTCCAGTCTTGTACACGTTAGAAGAGTTGGAAAACCACCATAATAGTGACACTTCGTCTAAATCCTCACAATTACTTAATGCCATCATTAAAAGCGAGTTTGTTATTAGTTTAAACGTAGCAGGTGAATTATTTTCTCTTACTTTGCCTCTTTGCAAAGTTTTACAACAAGTTAACTGCGATCTTTACGAAGCATGTGAACATATTGAAAATATATCAAAAATTTTAATGAAAAAACGAGAAAACGCCAATGAAGAGTTTTCAATTTTATTTAATAAATCTAAAACCATGTTAGAATCAGTTAATAATGAAATAGCTATACCAAGAATTAATTCTCGTCAAACTAAACGTATCAACATTAAAACCAATGATCCCGAAGAATATTTTCGAATTTCAATTTATATACCTCTATTAGACGACTTTATACAACAACTAAATGAACGATTTAATAACAAGAAAGACTTAATAACAAGCCTGCAAAACGTCATCCCTAAATTTTGTGTCAATCTGTATATATAAAAAGACTTGTCCTGGGTGATTCATCATCGCCTAGCCAAAACTACCGAACCGATTTATTCGAAATTTTCAGTTAATGTACTTATTACTATGTGTAGGTGCACTAAGAAAGGATTTTTCGAAATTCGCATTTTAAAGGGTAAAAATGAGCATAAAATAGTTAATTTAGCTAACCTAACCTAACGGGTATTTAGAATATTTGTTTGATTTAATAGGGTCGCCATTGGTTACGAAAAATATACATATAACGCGGACCATTTTATGAAAAATTATATATATAGATTGGCAAGATATATAGTTGGGATTGGGGACGGGAAAGGAACGAGGACGAATTCAGTGACGAGGAGGTGTATGGAGATAAAAACGGGGATACACAAATATTAAAGTAAAATAATTATAAGATATTATAGACGGGACGGGAATGGGATGTGGACGAGTACGGTGACGGGGAGGTGTATGGTGATATACAAATATTTTTCACTCGAGCGAAGCCGGGTACATTCAGCTAGTAAAAAATATGAAGATATTAAACCTTGTGTTGATTTTTATATTGGTAATTCAAACTCACTAGCTATTGAAGCAGAATTTTTGTTATGGCAGACAAAATGGACCAAGATTTTGGAGAAAGAAAGACCATCAAATGTTTTTAACGCGTTGTCCCAGTGCAATCTAGATTTTTTTCCGTCAATTTCTTATTTATTAAATGTGTTGGGAACTTTGCCCGTATCAACATCAACACCTGAAAGGACGTTTTCAACTTTAAAACGCCTAAAAACGTTTTTAAGAAACAGAACCGGACAAGAAAGGTTAGTAGGACTAGCCCTCATGAGTGTACATAGAGATATTGAAATTGACACTGAAGAAGTTATCAAAAGATTTTCAAATACTTCAAGGAAAATGAAATTAATATAGTTGTATTGTAGTACGTTTTACACATTTTTTTATTTTTAATAATATAACATAATATAACATTTATACTCTAACCCCCCCCCCCCCCCCGAAATATTTTTCTGGCTACGGCCTTGACTGTGTTGAAAAGGTTTCGTCAGAAAAGTCAACCTATTTGGATGTTCTTAGTTGACGGGAAATTGGTTAATCTTTGTATTGGCGTGAACTCGCCGAAATTAATGAAGTTAATTGCGGACGAGGTTGAAATGTACTACAAGTACAAGAAGAGAGAAATCCAAAGACGCTTTATACCGTGGAATGAAACGACAGAAGAAGAACAACGAATGATGATTGAGAATAAGCGATACCAAAAGCAAATGATGAAAAACGATAGAAAAATCAGGGACGACAGAATGTTACAAGTAAAAAAACGTGGTTTGAAGCAGTTTACAATCAACGCCAAGATGCAAACTTGTGTTATATATTTCCCACACACGGTAAAGAGCTACATGGTTGAAGCATCACCAGAAGAGGGAGTCGGAGAGGGAGCCGAACCACCCGAACCATTGATGGTGAAAAAAGAGTGTGTGAAGTGGCTGACGCATGCACACCCAAGTACAAGGAGCTGGATATCTTTGTCGTAGAATCCAAGGAAGTTCAGCTGACAAAGGAAATGTTGAACGATGTATTTTTCGTGGACAAAGAGATTTTCGAAAGTTTTTCACGCGATTTGGTTCATCAGCTTTTAAACGAAAAAATACATTTGGAGTTGTTGTCTTCACCAGTAGCCCGGCAAGGTGATGACGTTGACTATTTGGGTCACTTAATTATAAAATAAATAACACGATACTAGAGATACCACTAATATAATTTCTACAGAACGTTATTTTAAATTATTCAAGTAGTTATCCATCTGATATGTCAATATCAGCTGGTAATTCTACTCACTTAGATATTTCAAACTTTTATTTGTTCACTTCAATTTTATGATTGATCCAATATTGTATTTACTTATGCAGTTAACAAGTTAATATTCAATGGTTTTTTCTTCTTTTAGCACAATTGGATATTCAAATTATCGTGAAATATTGTACAATTTGGCAAGTGCATTATAAAAGGTGTTCATGATATGTTGACTTTTAAAATTAAGGAATTAAAATTGTATACCATAAAAATCAATCATAGTTTAGATCATAGTGTATTAAATATGTATATCACTTTTATGAATCATAAGTTTTCAAAATACTTAAAAATGATGCATCAGATGTATTTCATGTGATGAGTGGAAATACTAGAAACATCTATTTCTTGGATCCATCCTTTATTTAGGTAATCTGAGATAAACAATTTTGTATTTTACGCAAATGCAAATCTCTATTATAAATGATTAAAAAATAAACAAAAATAATATATATATATATATATATGTATACAGTAAATTAATAATATTATAATTAATACAATTTAAATTTTGCATCGATAAGACATTTACTCTTACATGTATACATGTATGAAATATAAAATATAAATTGTTATATTAACAGATTAGATTCTTATTATTAATTATAAAGAATACAATTGTTTTATGTATAAATAAAGACAGTAATAATAATCTATATAGGTAATACAATGACAATTTGGGGTGACTGGTATTTAGTTTAAGATTAGTAGGTAACATACATCATATCTATATATGAAGCTGGTGACACTATATAGAGCTTCTTCAGAACTTATTCCAGGTCTAAATCCAAATTGATTATTAGATAATAATTAATTTTTTCTAAATATTTTACTAGACGTTCTTATGTAATTTTTTCAAAAATTTTTGAAAAATAACACAGCGTGGATATTGGTCTGTAATTGTTGACATTTAGTTTATCTCCACTTTTGTGTAATGGAATTACAATAGCTAATTTAAATTTTTCTGGAAAGATACTTTTTTGTATACCTAGATTATATATGTAGGTTAATGGTTTCAAAATATATTTATCTATATGTTTAAGTAGTTTGATAGTTATTTTATCGGAACCAGCATATGTTTCATCTTTTAATATCTCTATTATTTGAAGAATTTCTGATTCATTCATTTTTTTACTAAAAATATTATCAAAAGAGCAATTTAGTGTTTCAGACATTTTTTGAGAGTTGTTTATGTTTTTATAATTTACTGAATTATGTTTCCTTATTTCGATTAAGAAATTATTAAAGACATTTGACACTTTATGGCTCTTCAGAAGCATTAATAATATTGTTTTCGATTTGAATTGATTTTATTTCATTTGAATTTTTGCTTTCAGAATTGGTAATTTATTTTATTGATTTCCTGGTTTTTTTTAGAATTAGATGCTATTGCCGCAAATTTATTTTCATAAAAATTAATTTTTTCACTCCTTATGAGTAGTGTTAGATTATTTTTATATTTGGTGTAAAATGGCACTAATGTTTTATTATTTGGATGTTTTTTTACTTTTATGGATAATTTTTGTTTTTTTTCTGGCTGAGCATAATAGACACTGGCATCACATTTTTCTATATTACATTATCTCTTACAAAAATATGATCGATCTATGAATGATTTGAATCAGTTGTTGCTCTGGTATATATATATTAATGAATGAGCTATAATTGAGCATTGACCACTTATCTGAGTACTCACTATCAGACTTTCCTACTCCAATAATATTTATATTTATATCACCTAAAAGCACGGTATATCCACGTTCCTTTTTTTCTTTAGTTAGAATATAATTTAAAATGGATTAACATTTTTGGCTATCATTTGATGGAGATCTGTATAATATACAAAATAAAATAATCGATGTATCATTTACACATATATGTACCCTAACAATATTTACTTCATCAGAGTAAACTCAAAAAATTGACATTTATTGTTTTTTTTATGAAAATGATAATACCATCATTTTGATTTCTCTTTTTTTTTTTTTTTTGTACAAAACATATTATACTCAGGTATACAAAAATTAAAAATATTAATATCATGCCATGTCTCAATGAGTACGATTACATCTATTTTTTCTCTATGTTTATCATTTTCTATGAAAATAAGAAATTCATCTATATTTGCATTTATGCTTCTAATATTACAACATAAAATATTTACACACTCATTATTCTTAACATTATATCTATATACATATTCAGAAACAGTTTCAAAATATTCTGTTTTTTAATTTATAAATTTATTTAGCAGATTTATCACATTCATTTTGAACTACTTTAAATTTAAATAATAAATCAATTATAAACTTAGGTGTTATACAATATGGGATTTTTATTCTTCTATCTATACAATAATAATTACAATATACTTCTATTTTTCTGCTAGATGCAATATTCTACTCTTCAAAATAATTATAGAATAAATATAATAGAAACAAGTAACAATTTTATATTTTTTTGGTTTATTTATTCTTGATAACTGTTAGGTATAGTTAATGAAAACACATTATTCAATAAATAAAAAAAAATACAAATATGTTGCAGTAAAACCACAAATTAAGATACAAGCTAAAATTAAAAACTAGTTTTTACTTACTGCATTAGAATTAATTCGAATTATTTGGTCATATACAGTGAAACCTCTGAATACTGGACACTTTTGGTAGTCGAAATATTGTCCATTATTTACAGGTGTCCGTTATTCAGAGAGAAAAATAAATGAGGAGAATATGGTTCCTGTCCCTATAAAAACGTCCGCTAATTGGAGGTGTCCGCTATTCAGAGGTATCCGTTAAGGGAGTTTCACAGTACTTTTCACTGATTATTATAATTATTAATTATTTAATACAGTCCACTGTTGAGCTATTTTAAATTGTATAATTCATTATATATTTTAAAACTGAAAAAATGTTTATTTAGTAATGACAAATGAAATAAGATAACTAAGCTAAAATAAGATTAAATAGGAAATCAAATTATCAGGATAATTGAGATATAAATAAAAAATAAAGGGATTCAATAAGTAATCAGTGTACCATGTTTTAAATAATAATAATGATAAAATCAATGAAAATTACATAATTATAAAAATAAAATAATTGGAGTTAATATTAAGGCTGTTAGTAAAAAGTACATACTTTGCACCATGGGGTATTCTTTGCTCTTCGGGCCAGATAATGGGGATGATAGTATTGAATTTTAAAGAAATTATCATTTCTTAGTTAAACGATTTTGAGCTAAGCTTTAGTATAAAAAAAATTATACAGTTTATATAAACAACCGTTTTTAGTTTGATTGTCAACATGTTTTTATTTTTTTTATCAAATTTGTTTAAAGTTTTCATGTTTGACAAACGAGAAATTATTTTTACCAAAAGGTTCAAAACATATTGCTCTATTTATATCCAAAATTTCATAATGATTTGACAGACTTATTTTAATTTTTATAAATAAACACAAGAGTTGAAAATTGACATGAAAATCCTACAAGATTTAAGTCTTTCAATTTTCTCAAAACGGAAAATAAAAAATTGCTTTTAAATAAAAATACAGTACATAGTTTTAAATTTCTCAAGAAAAAGTATTTAAATGTGAGCACAGAGCTGAAAATAGAGTGAATATGCTCAAAAAATCATACAGTTTAAGTATAAAATGAAATATATACATATTTAAAAATAAATATCATAAAGAAATGATACTTTATTTTGATACTTTAGAAACAGCTTTCTGACCACATTTGATAAAATATATTCAACCTTATAAATCAAAGTATGGATTTAATTTTAGATTACGTTAAATAACAAGTATTAGAAAAATGCAAAAAAACACAATTACTCTAATTTGAAATGAATGAAGTATAAAACTAGTATTTTAATAATTATAAGTCATTTTCAATCTTAATTTTTATGTCTTTGTGGTCTTCATTATCTTCATCGTCACTTGCATTTTTTAAAACCTCGACAATGAATTCTAGAGATTGCTTTTCCTAGAATAAAATAATTGTTAATTATTACACTATGAAACGTTGAATTGTTTTCAACAATTTAAAAATAAATTTACATTAGAAATAGTTTGACTATTTTTTCGGACAATCAAATTTTTGAAATTGATCAATTCAATTTTTTTTTGTTCTTGTATGTCTAGACATTCATAACGAGACGTTTGAAGTTTATAATATCCATCATCATCTTCAATGTATCTACACATATAAATACACAATTTAAATAAAAATAAATACATATAAGTGATACAAAATTATATCTGTAAAAATAAAAATAATAACCTAAAACATTTTAAACCAGATGGTTTATGGAAATTATGTTTAGTTCTCAAATGTTTGGTAAGATATGCCCCCCTGAGAAATAGATCACCACACATATGGCAATTATATTTATATAATTCTTCTTCATAATGTACCATTCCAATATGCTTTCTCATTGCATATTCACTACGACAAGAAAAATTACAGTCATCTTTTGAACATTTAAACAGTGGACCAGGAGCATGTTTTCGTAAGTGTTTCGTCAAGTCTGTTTTACGTACAAATCTAGAAATAAAAAAACGTATGGTATTACAACAAAAAATATTATGATTGGGGATAGGGATATTTACCTTGATTCACATAAATTACATTTAAAAGGCTTTACATTTATGTGACGGTAACGTATATGAGTGATTAGGTGTGATGCTCTAGAAAAGGATGCATCACATTGATGACATTTAAAATAATTGATATGAAGGCGAACATGTTGTTTTAGAAGTCGTTCACATGAAAATGTTTTCTTACATAACGAACATTGATTGCTTTTATCTGTAATAATATAATATTTTACATTTAATATTTAGCATGATAATTTACTAAATATACCTTTATTCGATTGCCTGCAATGGTCTTTCAGTTTAGTATATGTTGCAAACATAATACCACAGTTTGGACAAGCACACAATTTTTCTTGAGTATGACTTCTTAAATGATCAACTAAACGATAACGTGCACTGAATTTCAAAGTACAATCTATGAAATGTAATTTATCATTCGAAATTAGAACAAATTAAACATCAACATAAATTAATTTTATCAACTAACCTGTCCATGGGCAGATAAAGTTATATTTATCAAATTCTGATATATGTAAGTGTTCTGCAACATGATATGCATAATATTGCATACATTCAAAACGTTCATTACAATTTTCCCAGTTACATTCAAATTCATCAGGTAAATCTGGTAAGATGTTAGCACCATTATCATTCAATTTGCACTCCTAAAAATGTGAATAGAATAATAATTTGACACACAAATATTTTTTAAAGTAATATATTTGTATACTATGCACTTACAGGTATTTCATAGAGATTTAAAACGGATTGGCCGACACATTTGAGTCGTGTGTGATAAGCATGGAAATTCACATGTGTAGTAGATTTCACTTCACAGCTTGATTGAAACGTGCAATTTTTCCATAAACATGTAAACCATTCTAAAGGTAACATAGGTAAACTATTCATGAATTATTATTATTTTTTTAATGTAACAAAACCTACTGTCTTTATTGCCTTGCCATTCTTCAACCCATAAATGATCAACATGACCACTAACATGAAGAAAATAGTCTTTTATACTAGATGATTCATAATCACATTCATCCCATCCACAACTGTAAGTCATTTGATTGAAATCAAGTTTCTTTTTCCTAGTTTGTTGCTTCTTGCATTTTTTTAAGTTGTTTAAATTTAGACTAGATTCAAATGATGCTGTGTCATCATCAGAACTATTAGTAACAACACCTATTTTAAACAAGAATGCAATTTTTCAATCTAATTGAAGAACAAAATGACATTTTGTAATAAAAATGTATAATAAATTTATAAGATATGAAAACTATTTTGGATATTAAAATAAATAAATAATGTCAATATCCATTCCAGTACATTTCATATTGACTTTTTACAATAAGATATAAATGAGTCATGTGTATATAATCACATAAAAGTAATACTGAGAAAGATATATTATAAATAGGTTGTTACATTTTTTCTTGGCGACATATTTCTTTTCTTCTGTAATATTTCCTTCGCAGTGAGCCAAGACCCATTGTTCACACCAATATTGTTTGTCTTCCATCGTGGACACAGAACCACAGTCGGTCTTTTGATCGACCGACAAATATGTTTGCGCTGCAACATGGAATCTGTAGGTAATACAAGGGTACGTATCTATGATTTTACTATCAATGCAGATTAGAAGAAAACAATACCGGTACACATTATTAAAAAAGCAAATAAAAAACCGTCAAATCTATCTAGACATAAAATAGTGTACAATTATACACAAACCATCATTTGATTCTTCTGTCCGTCTCGACTGTCTCCTCAGGTAGTATGTATCACTATTGTGTTCCATAATCATCACGATCACTGATAATCTCAGACGAGCAAGGAAAATTAGGCGTTATATTACAGGCGAAACCGACAGGCAATGCGTTTTATTATGATTTTTTTTTTTACCTTAGCAACGACATTGCCCTATTCGTGTAAATGGATCATTGGAAAATCAGTAGCTAATATACGATTAATGTAGATTATAGAATAAACCAAGACAAACGGCAAAGTACTGAATATATTAACTATGTTTATTTAACCGTGATATCAACAAACCGTCTTTCGTTCTTAAAAGGCACGTACGGTAATGGGCGGATACTAAATAGTAAATACTGATTTATTTATGAAAACGGCGTTTAAAAATTCTATCGTCTTATCACTTATCACACTATGGACCGTTCTCGTTGATAATATTTGATAAAAATAGCAAGTGGGGAGAAAATTTCTCTCTTCTCTCATTCTCTGCTCTTCTCTGAACTAGTATCTAGGTATCTATTATAGAAAATAAATGTATGTTTGAAACAATATAGATCATATTGACATATTCTAATGTTCTTTTTATAAAATAAAAAAAAACGTGTAAAATATTTGTAAATTTTATGAAATGTGTGAGATAGGTATCTGTGTTTCCACCGAAAGCATACTTTATGAAAAATACCTATAAACCGAATAATGGATTGCCAAACTCTAAAAACTTTACATGAAATACGTGTCCAAACTGCGAGTTGTGTGAATAAGTGAATCGAAGGTAATAGCACAGAATAGATTAAATCAGAAGGGACACTCTCAATGTAAACAAAAACGTGGCGGCCATGTTCCCGTTGGCTACTTTTACCAATTAAGTGTTATCAGTTAAAAGAACAAGCATTTGTTACACGTTTTTAACGCGTTTTAGCCAACGGGAAGATGGCTGCCACGTTTTTGAATGTTGCCTATCTTTACTGTGTTAAATTTTATCAGTGTCCGGGCCGTGGTAATAGTGCAATTCTTCCCCCTTGATGAGAAATTACGAAATTATCACAATCCAAGAAAAAAAAATCACAACTCAGTCATACCAACTAAGAAATGTAAAATTCCTATTTCAAATGTTCAAATTTATGTATTCACCATAAATGGCGCCAATACTATTTGAATATTTACTTGTATAAAAGTGATGTCTTTTATAAATGTTTTTTGTATATTGTTTACTTATAGAAATCAAATTATTACAAAATAATTAAATTAATGTAGAGGATGGCACTGGATGTACAGCATCTTTCAAGAATTAGAGTTATTTTACACCTCTTTTTCCCAATAAGGCACTGAAATAAATTTAGTAAGTTAAATATTGTTTAATACTAATTTAATCAACTTATTAAAACATTTTCAATTCGTATGCATATCTTTTTTTCAATCTGATGGTATTCATTTCATAACTAAGAAAAGCTGGTTTAGCTGTTATTTCTAATCTATCTATAACACTAGTATTTATATGAAAATCAGAATCTTAAATACATTTTCAATCAACACCAATTCTTGGAAATGGATATTGTTGAAATATAGTTGTATACTATTAATTGTTACAAATAATTGGTTTAATTATTAAAACTCAACTTCAATTATTTAAATATTTTAAATCAATTGTTTTACCTGTTTGAATTTCAGAAAAACAATTGTAATTAGAATTCATATTAACTCTACAATGCATGATAAAAAAAACCTACACTTGGTAGTAAGTCCAAATTCACATTGCGACCAGTAGGTAACATCATGCACTAACGGTTACAGTTATACAATGTGTAAACATATATTATGTACAATTTTTTTTTTTTGAAATATATACAATATTTACATATTATATTAGGTGTAATTCAGTATTAATAATAAAAAACAATATTAGTTGAATTTCGATATTTTGTTTTAACAATAAAGTTTATTTATAATTGAATTGAGACAATATTATGAGAAATACATTGAAAAAATGAAATCATATCATATTATAACATTGTAGGTACCTACTCCTTATTATTTATTATTACAATAAGGTACTCCTAGCTTTCGCTATCTATACCTAGAGATGAAGATAAAATACATTTTGGCGTATTAAGTGCGATAAATAAATTACAATTTTACATTAGATGATAACAGTAGTTAGAGACTTAAGTTAGATAGTGTCTTGAGGAATCAGGTCATGCGGTCGACCTCATTTGAGACGGCACTGTGGAGGTGGTCTGACGTTGATGTGCAAGTGCATTGAGCCTGTTGACTTATGGATGGATTTGAAGAAGCTCACAGCCGTGAGCTTGATGTGGTCTTGAATAGTTGAAATTTTGAGGTCTTTGTGTATGTTTGAGTTCCTTACGAACCATGGAGCGTTTGTTATCGTTCTTAAAACCTTGTTTTGAAATATTTGCAGTTTTTTAAGATGAGTTTGTGCGCAATTACCCCAAATAGGGCAGGCGTAAGTGATTAATGGACGTAGTACTTGCTTATAAATAAGTAGGGAAAGCTTTTTTTGTAGCGAAGATTTTCTGTTTAAGATTTTGAAGATCATCCCTAGACGTTGATAGGCTTGTTGAAGTTTAGATGAGAGGTGTGGCCACCAGGTTAATCTTTTGTCCAACGTTACGCCAAGGTACTTGACGGAAGGCTTCCATGTGATTGGTTCGTGGTTAAAAGTTAGCGGTGTTGGAGTAGGATTACGGCGTAGACTGAATAATACACTTACGCTTTTTGATGGGTTAATTGATATTTTCCAGTTCTTGCCCCAGACAGATAATGTATTTAAGTGGTTTTGTAGGTGTACAGATATTGCTTGTGGGTTGCGAGATTCAGAGTGAGTAGATGACAGTATCGTCCGCGAAGAGGGCTATGTTTGTGTGCGGTGATTGCGGGATGTCGGATGTGTAGATGTTAAATAATGTTGGGCCAAGTATTGATCCTAGTGGGACGCCTAAGATAGCTTGGAAAGAAGAAAAGTTGTCATTTATTTTAACAGAAAATTGCCTGTTAGATAGGAATGAAGTTAGGGAGTCGAGTAGATAATTTGGTGTGTCGATAATTTTAAGCTTGTACAACAACCCATGATGCCATACCTTATCAAAGGCCTTAGTGATGTCAATGAAAACGGCACCCGTGTGACAGTGTTTTTCGAATGAGTTGCTTATATGTTCAGTTATACGCATGAGTTGCTGTGTAGTAGAATGATGTGCTTTGAAACCAAATTGGAATTTTGGAATTGTTTCTGTACAGTTTAGATAATTTTGCAGTCTCGAGAGGATGACTTTTTCGAAAATCTTAGATAACGAAGTTAGTAGACTAATTGGTCTGTAACTGTCGGGGTCTATTTTGTCTTTCCCAGGTTTTTTATAAGTATTATGATTGCTTTTTCCAGTTTTCCGGGAAGTGACCAAGACGAAAAAGCAAGTTAAATAGAGAAGTCATGAACGTAATTGCTTTATTAGGAAGTTTTTTGTATATAAGATTCGTGATGTTGTCGTGGCCAGATTTTTTATTATGTAGCCTTTTGATTATTTTTTTAATTTCTCCTGAAGTAACAAAATTGATTGAATTTTGTACCGAGAAGTTTGATGAACTCAGAACATGTTCAACCCTAAGATCATTAGAGTTGTGTGCGTATTGGTTCAGAGAGAAAGTATTTGAAAGGTTTTCCGAAAAAAATTTGCATTTGTCCGCGTCGGATATGATGAGACGAGTTGGAGTGCGAAGAGAAGGAATGCAATTTGTCTCTTGGTTTAAAAGACTTTTTGTGACTTTCCATAAGCTAGAGTCATTTTGATGAATATTTGACAAGAACTTGCTATATGAATTTACGCGGAATTGTTGCAGGGCGATTTGCACTTGTTTAGTAAGCTTGTTTAACGTTGTTTTGGCTGCTGGGTTTCTCTGGTTTTGCCAAGCGCGTCTGGCGATGTGTTTTTGTTGGATCAAATTCAATATGGACAGTGGTAATGCACCGTGATTTTCTTGAATTTGATTTTGAGGTGTAGTGACCGAGCACTACCGTGCAGCATTAGTAACGACTTTGGTAAAGTATTCGGCAACTTTTTCTGCTGCTAAGACAGTAGTTATATTTTTTGGAATATTTAATTTTTTATTTATATAGTCTGAGTAAGTGCACCAGTTTGGTTTACCTTTAAAAAGTGAGTTATTTAAGCGGTAAAATTGCAATGGAGAATTTAAAATATGTATTTTTACTGGATTATGATCTGAATCGAGTTCAGAGAGGGATTCTTGAGCGACGTTGAATTGAATGTATTTGGTTACTAGAATGTCTAGTATGTCAGGAAGTCTATTCATATCCGAAGGAAAATAAGTTGGTGTGCTTGGTGCAGATACTATACATGCAGAGGTAGATATGTACTTTTGTAGTTTAATACCGTTTGGATTCGAGACACGGCATCCCCAATTAATATGTTTTGAATTTAAATCACCGGCCATTATAGTGTTATTGTATAGGTTCATTAATTTATCATAATCGGCGATGTGCATTGTGCGGCTTGGTGGTTGATAAGCGCTGACGATTAGAATAGATTGAGTATTAAAATTAATTAGCACTGCAGTGACTTCTAAGCTCTGGAGAACAGGTATTGGGAAATGTTGGTGTTTAATTTTTTTGCGTATCAGTATTGCTACGCCGCCCATAGAGCGTGCCGGTGCGTTACGATCCGCGCGGTACATTTTGTAGCCGGGTAATTTAATTTTTAGTCCAGTCAAAATAAACATTCAACTTCGGAAAAATTCGTATAGAGCTGAAAATTGGTACACACCTTAGGTATATCATTACAAATGAAATGTCAAAAGTCCCCATCGATCCCACCGTTGCTAAAAATTTAAATCGAGGTCAAAGATCACAAAAATAGGTTTTTTACAAATATCTCTTAAAATTTTAGTATTTTTGTAAAAATAGCTATGATATAATTTGTAGATCAAGCAATTATCTAAAAAAAAGTACCCTTAACAGATTTGTCTGGTGCTGCTGACACTATTTCTCGTGCTTTTGCATACAAAGGTTGATCAAAAGTAATAACGCATACATCGTGACCATAATGTTTTGCATACTCCAAAGCACATAATAAAGTACGAGTAGTGTATATGGTATTGTAGTTACTTGCTGGTTGATGAACAAATGGTGAGAATAGAATTTTAGATAAAGAAAAATGCATATCATTATTTGTCAAACGTTCGATATAACCATTCCAATCTGGCAATGATAAATTATTCCATTTCCCATACAACCATACCATATCTGTTTTTCGGAGTAAAGAAACCATTGAATAATTTTCATAAGCAAAACTCTGTGCAGTTATTTTACTATATCCTACTACACCATCATTTTGATAGATCGGAATTGGAATATGAGCTTTTTCTGAAAAATCTTTTGCTGAAAAGACTTGATTTGTTAGTGATATAGACTCTTAAGCTAAAACTGAACTTTTTGGTGTAATTATTTGAATTATACCCATTATGTGAAGAGTATTATGACCATCTTAAGTGTGTACATTTATATCAGCATTGTCAGCTACATATTGTACAAATGTCCCACTTTCTGGTGGCAAAATATGAGGCTGACAATGAAAAACTGCTGCAGCCTCGTACATCATAGTATTGCTGTACGATGCACATAAACCAAAAGACGAAAAAATCTGTATAAGACGTTTTGAACCAAATCGTCGATGAAAAAATACTGAAAGACCCAATTGCAAACTTGAGATGAACGATCTAGGACGAATAGCAGCCATAATACAGTGGCTAATAGTTGTACATATTAATTTAAAATTTTCCAATTTATGACGTTTATTTTTCAAAATTAAAAGCTCCAAAAAATAAGTTAACGATTCTGGAATTTCTCTATTGATATTTTCAAACATTTGACTAGGAGGAGAGTAGTTTTTAGTGTCGCACACAACAGATTGAATATCTTGTCGGAGGATTGTAGCTGCAGCTTTTAGTACCCTAAAACGTTCTTCACCTATATTTTGCTTTTTATTGTCATACCAATTTTTGTACAACACATCGTGCTGTAGAAAACAGGCGTGCTGAATCTTTCAAGGTCTTCTTCCACAACATCCATCCACCTTTTCCTGGGTCTTCCTCGTGGTCTTTTTCCCATTGGTTTCCAATTTAGTATTGTCCTACTTATATAATCCTCGCTTCTCCGCATCGCATGTCCTAACCATTGGATCCTTTGCCCTCTTACAAAGCTGATAACTGGCGCCATACCCAATTGTTACTCAATTTGTTATGATACCATCAGAAAACATATATATATATAATTAAAATTGGAAACAAGAAATTAAATTTAAGTGTTAACAAACGGAACCTTCCGAGCTTTTTCGCCGAAAAATCGTTGATAAGTTCGCTGAAATCCTGTTTCCGAAGTAAATCGCTTTCAATGCTCAGGAGAGAAAGTTTTGATAGACGGTTTTGTCCTATCGTGGTTCGAATCCTATTTTTTACAATCTTCATTTTTGAAAATGAGCGTTCTCCAGTGAAATTTGATACCATCAAAACCAAACACATTTTCAATGCAATTTCAAGGTTTGGAAATGTAGTTCTAAAATTTTTATCTTCGAGAATTTGGTAGTAAAATAGTTCCGGGGATCGGTCTTTTCCATAGTACTTTTTGTATGAGTCGATTAAAGACACAAATTGAACCAACTCATTACCAAGACTAGGTCCTAAATCATCCTTATAAACAAATTTCACGTAATTACCCATCGGTAATCGGTGTTAAATTTATTTGTATCCTATTGGCCACTTTCGACGGGAGGCGGGGTGACAATGCATTTTTAATTTGAAAGATTTTTTTTCCGAAGTCACTATTGTGGAGGCCCCTCTTTTGTGGAGGCGCCTGGGCTGTTAAACTTCTGAATTTATTTAAAATATAAATCAATATCAAGTGTATTCATTCAGAATAAATCTAATTGTTACTTACTAAGTACATATAATATTAAATTAGATAAGGTATTTTAAATCATATTTTTATCAAATTTCAAAAAAGAAAATAATTACCTGTTGTTCAACATTAATTTATTTATCTTTCTTATACCAATATATTTTTTATTTCCTATGTTTCTAGTGATTGTTTTATACAGTAGAGTGTTAGACTTAATTATATTAAGACAATATTTATATGAAGTTGTCTGCATATTTATTAAAATATTAAATATAAAGGAAAGTCTACATGTAATGTTAAGATGAATATTTTCATTTCAATCATTTTCATTATAGAATTTTCATTATTGAACATACACGAACAATTTACATATTATCCTAATAAAGTAGTGTAGGTGCACCAACCACCATAATCGTTACAAACCTAGAACAAGTCTGAAACTGTATTATTCTGTGTATTTTACTCATAAAATTATCTCTTGAAGCGTATTATTTTTTTAATACTTTATAAAATATATAACATAGCTAATATGGGTACAAGTATGTATATTTTAAATTGCCTTAAAACATGGCACGAAATGATTAAAATTTAATTATTATAGCTTATAAATACTTATACAATTATACATAATATTAAAGTTAATATAGAAGAAAATCAGATGGTATTATAATATTTAAGTCACAGACATTAAGCTGTTTACTTATAATTAAAACTATACAAACAAAAATTATCAGATAATATACTATTAAGTTATTATTCAAATGTTTGATCATCTATATTCTAATTTTATTTAATAGTCAAAATAGTTTTATTGATTTGAAAAACGCAATGAGAAATTAAAAAACACAGAACTGTATAGTGTATACTATTGTGTATTATTTTATTTGTTAATGTTTCACGCTTTATAATGTTTAGTTAGAATTAGGAAAGAATTGTTTCAATTTATAAATAATTAAAACATTCAAATTCAAAGTTATAAAATTACAGAATTATAGCTCTACGCTAACATGTTTTTTTTTATATTGTTATTTTATTAATATTTATTTTATTTATGAACAAACATAAATATTCATTAATCTCTCCAATTAAGGGTCTGCTGACATATTATGATATTTTTTTTTTTTGTAGTTTCATTATTTCATAATAAGAAAATACCATTTTGTTTATAGATGTGTCTACTTTTAATTTGTTGTAGAAGTTAAGTTAAGAGAAAAAAGTAATATTTTAAAATATTAAATACAAAGAGTTATAAAATTATTTTTTATGATTTTTCTAAACATCTATTTCTGTTTTTATTCATTAAATTACAATATCACAATTACAATGTTTTACTAGTAGAAACAAAATATAATAACTCTAACGAGTTAGTAATTTTAAATATCTATTCTTAAAACTTTAATTCTTATATATTATACCAAAATAACTTCTGGGTTGTAATAAGAATTACTTCTTTTTTAGTGATTTTAAAATTTGTTTAAGTTCTTTAACCGATTCAACCAAAAAATTCATACTTTCCGTATTGCCTTGATTTCGTTTCTCTAAATTTAACACTTCTTTAAATTCATCTACTAATTTAACAAAATTATTCATATTTTCTTCATTTTTTCGTTTCTCCAAGAATAACATTTCTTTAAATTCTTCAAATATATTATCAAAAAATTTCATATTATCATCATTTTTTTGTTTTTCTAAATTTAAAATTTCTTTAAATTCACTCACTGAATCAACAAAACCATTTATAGTTTCCTCTTTAATGTTTGTTCGTTTTTCTACATTCAACATATCTTTAAATTCTTCTAATGCTTGGACAACAACGCAAATTTTTTCCTCGTCAAATTTTTTTCGATTTTCTGGATTTAATTTAATTATTTTCTTCAATTTAATTACACACTTATCATCCAGAAAAAATGTTTTATGCTTAAAAATTTTCCATTTTTGATGTAATCTTATTGATGATTCAAATTCTACAAAATTTTTTTTATTAGGGAAAATTTTTATTACTGGTTTGTTTGCTTCATTCAGAACATCTGGGAATAACGTTAAATTTTGACCAAACATGAGATTACTCACTAAATACATATGGCGTTTGAAATAATTCCTATCATATTCTGAGTACTTGTTTCTAAGTGACATTGTTTCAAAAAAATGTATTAACTTTGCTCGGGACACGATGGCAATTATCTCTGCGTCTTTTTTAATATTACGAATTTCGTTCACAGCAAGACCATTCAAAAGGTTTATTAACACTATCGGGATAAGAAATATGAATAAAATAAACACCAGCCGACTGATAATTCGATTAGAGGAAAATTGCAATTTAGATGAGTCTAATTCTCCTGATATCATAAGGATCGTTTTAAATGCGGCTAAAGGAATGTTGTCAAACCCTTGATGTTCATCTTTATCATTTTTAAACAACATGAAAAAACTCAATAAAAATGAAATTATCAATACCGAATACCACAATAAAAGTTTTAAAATGTTTTTAGAAACAACTTTGAACATTGCCAATGGAACAGCAAAATTTGGATGCCTACCCAAGATAAAAAGAAATGCACCCCAAGACACTTGAATGGCAATTGCGGATAACGCAGTTCTAATTTCTTTGGTTAAATCTTCAAATAGTAAGCTCATTACTATAATAATGGAGCTCAGTTCCAGCCAATTCTTTAAGTTAGAAATATATTTCCACGGAAATGATATAAACAGGATAAATTCACGTAAAACGACGAATTTCAGAAATGCCCACATGACAATCCATAGATAGAAGCGCATGTCAAATCTAGTTTTCTCTTCAGATACCTCAAAGGTATATAATACATATGTAGTTAGAAATACTAAAAATCCAATTCGAAAAATTAAATTTGCTAAATAATACAATTCTATTTTAGACCATTTTAGGTAGAGGAAGAGTGTGAACAAGGGGTGCAAAAGTAATGGCCTAAGTTCCGGAATTTCGTTTATACACAACAATAGGTCGGTTTCTGGAGTTTTTTGTGGAATGATACACTGACTTTCTAATTGTAGTTCATTATTAATATGTCGTTTGTGTTCTATTGGTGGGCATATGAATTTATAAGAACACTGAATCTCATATTTGTCATTGTTAATTGATTTATTTGCTACAACACATTTGTTTAAATAAGTTTCTAATGTATTATATGTTATACTGGAAAGAGGTAGCTCTCCGAAATTGTTTTTTTTCCCAACATTCGCACCGTGATCTAACAGGGAAAATATATAATGACGATTGTTTGAGTATGCAGCATGATGTAAACAAGTATTTCCATCCGAATCAGCATAATTAATATCGAGCTTAGTACAGATGGGTAATAACAATTCAAACGACTTGTCATAGTCACATAGCTCTACATTTTTGAATGGTTTTGGGAAAACCGAACCAATGATTACACGATGGAGTGCACTAGTAAAACGTGTCTTACCGTTTTTGAGTTTTTGAGAATTGTTATCGTTCATTTGATAAATAATTTTTTTATTGTTGCTGTCTAAAAATATCTGTATTATGTCAGAAAAACCTTTGTACGCAGCAATGAAGAGTGGGTATTGATTATTTTTCTGAGTTATTCCATTTGGATTTACGCCAATATCGAGCAGAACTTTAACGACTTTTTTTAAACCTTTAGAACACGCATATTGGAGATACGTGGATTTTCCATCGTTACCATCAAAATCTATCGTGGAAACGATATGGGAAATAAACGCGTCCGTGTCGTTCACATAAAGATATCTAAACATCATTAAGTGTGGATAATTTTCCCATATCACTTCACTGAGCTTTTTACCTTTGACGGTCACATCAGTGTTGACTTCTGGATAGCTAAATAAAACAACAATACAAAAATGTTAATCGGAAACTTAAAAACTTTTTACTTGATTACCGTACCTTAGAAATAACAGCATCAGTTCGTCATATTTGTCGTCTGATGTAGCCGCTATATACGCTGGGGTCATACCTCTCCTATTCAGTTGATTAGGTATTATATTATTTGACTGCAACAGCAATTTTGAACATTCTATCTTTCCAGCTGATGTCGCTAGGTGCAAGCCGAGTTGCCATCATTATCCAATATATTTATGTCTATTTGAGGAAGTTCCAGTAGAACGTTTAGAATATTTTTAAATCCATGCATAGCTGCCAAATGTATCGGGGCTTTATTTTCGGTTTTATTCAGATAGTTTACATCTACGCCTATAGATAATAATTCTTTGACAAAACTTGGATTATCGACTCGTTTACAGCAGACATCTAATATTGTGTTGGCAAAAAGTTTTTTAGACACACAATCTAAATCGGTTAATAAACTTCTCAACACATTTGTGAATAAGCTCAAATTATTCGATTCAATGGCATCGAAAAGTTTTCTTTTGTGATCGTCTTTTGTTGTCAACCACAAATCTTTCATTTCAGAATCCTCCATTATTTCCATTATTTTAAGTTAACTTTGAACCTATACAAATATAAAAATAATTATTGTGTTGAATTAAATACATTTTTTAAATCTAAACAATTTTATTACAGTAATTAATATGCTATAAATGAAGCATAATATGTTTATTTTTGAAAAATGTGCGTTTTAAGTAATTTAAAAAGATTATTTTGGAAAGTACCCTGTATTATTTTAACACAAATAGAAACCTATGAGAAAAACATAAAATTAATTAATTTATCACTAAAATATGTTTGATAGAAATATAAAATTGACGCAGATAATTTCTCTTATATAGGTATCTACCATGTTGCGTTTGGTATTCATACTTTACTAGGTATGTGAAATTTGTATTTTTGACTTATCTTATGTATAAAAACTAACTATTTTACTTAATCTAAACGCATTTTAAATTCTCGAACTTATGATTTTCTCGCATTATATTTCTCGCCATGAAAATTGCAATGTAAATTATCATTATTTTAAATAATTTGATGAATAATATTATTTTTTATTTCTGTTTTTAAAAATTACGCATTATACATTATTAAAGTTGTTTTAGTTTATGTATTATGTATATGCAAATATTTCAATACAATGTTAAAATAAATATGGTTTTGAGTACCAATTAATTATTGATAAGTCTTTATTCATATTTAATTTAATGTTTTTATGGTTAATAATATCTTAGATAATCACACAGATTTAAAAAATTATAATATTCTCTATTAATATATTTTTAATTTAGATTATAACAGTTAATAATCTAAGAAGTTTCTTAACATATACTTCTTTAATCGATGTCTATTAAATACTTTTCCTTAGATCATATTATAAGTACTTGACCTGAGTACTAGTCTCATTTTTAAAATAATCTCTGATGTCGAACTTATTTTTAAAAATGAAATTTGAATTTTTTCAAAGTATTTTTGTTTATTTATTGGTGTCTACGTTTCATACTTTACAACGATTTATATTTTGATTTATTACTATGTACTATCTTATGGGGTTTTTTCAAAATAAAACTAGTTGTTAGTGCAAAAAATATGTAATAATTCAACCTACATTTTTATTCGACTTCACATTTTTCAATTTATTTCTTATTTAAATATGATAGACAGTTATCAATTAAATCGTATTAGATAGTATCAATACATTTTATTATTATTTAAGCATTGACCAACCACAATTTTTATTTTTTTTATAATATTAAGGTATTTATGCGATTAAAAAAAAATTGGGGTTTATTCTTTACTGACAAAATATTAAATCATTTGTTTATGAAAAATCAGTTTTATTATTAGTTATTACATTCAGAACTTCATTAACATTAGCAATTATTATATTGTGTCTTTTTTGTATCTCGATGGTTTAAATC
>JALBXZ010000291.1:0-47661 GCA_027580255.1 Therioaphis trifolii
GACCGAATCGAATGCTCCCTAATGTCGATGAAAGCCGCGCTTACAAATTCTTTGTCACAAAAAGACTTATACACGGGACCTACGAGAGAAGAGAGACATTCCATAGTTCCGATTCCCCGTCGGAAACCAAATTGATTAAGAGGCACTAATTCATTTGTCTCCAAGAACCAATCCAGGCGGATTTTGATAATATATTCGACTATTTTACATAGAGCTGATGAAATAGCGATTGGCCTATAAGTTGTGGGGAGGTATTAGGTTTAGGGATAGGAATGACGTGGTACTGTTTCCAGGAGTCTGGTATAACACCAGAAACCCAAATATTGTTAAGAATATTAAGAAGGCATGTGACCGCTTTATTGGACATGTTTTGGAGAACGATGACAGATATTCCATCAAGGCCGGAGGCTAATGATGAGCGGGAATTGATAGCTGAGGTAAGCTCTTTTAAACTGAAAGGTGATGAAAGCATGTTTGCGTAGGGATCAGGTTCATCTGTAATAGGCAAGAGTTGTGGACAGACTTCCTGTTGCGAAGGAACATACGGTGGAGAAACTTTGCTACAAAAAGAAGGGAACCATTCCTCATTAAGCGAAGGGGTGGTTTGATTGACGCAGTTTTTAAATTTTTTGGCGGTGTCCCATAGGTCTTTAATAGTAGTGGTATGGTTAAGAGTGGAACAAAATTTGTCCCACGCATTTTTTTTTCGCAGTTTTTAGTATGCGTTTTGTTCTAGCGTTGGCGTTTTGGTAAAAATAAAAATCGCAAGGGGACCCGGAAGTCCTGAATTTTCTAAAGGCGGCTGACCGGTATTTGATAGCGTCTGAGCAAGTTGGGTTCCACCATATCGGAGAGGTGGAAGGGAATCTGGGAGACATTTTTTTGGTTGGAATGGCATAACTGGAGGCGGTGGTCAAGAAGGAAACAAAATTGTTATAATTGTCTATAGGAGAATCGGAGAAGGCACAAGAATCGATAAGAGAATCTAAGTGAGAGGAAAAAAGAGACCAGTTAGCCTTGGAATATACTAGTTTAGGAGGTGAGGCAGCCTGATGAACTGTTGACGGCATATTCGGTGTAGGAGAGACGTGTTCGATGATCAAAGGGAAGTGATCACTGCCATGAGGATCATCAAGAGGATACCAGGAGTGGGTCCAGTAAAGAGCCGCAGCAGCGACAGATATGTCCACTGCGGTGTTAGGGAAAGGGGGACGGTTGATACGTGTAGGAACTCCAGAGTTTAGACAACTTAGGTTAAAATTACTTATAGAACGATGAATAGAATCACCTCTGTGATTTTGATTATTACAGTTGTCCCAGGTGGGATGGTGACCGTTTATGTCCCCACCCAAAATTGAGTTAGGACCAATGACCTGAAATATGTGATCTAGTATTGCAGTGGAGGGATTGGAGGAAGGAGGGATGTACAATGACCATAACTTGAGGGAATGATCGGAGTTGATGAATGCCTCGATGCCAACTAAGTCAATTGATTGGAGTAAAAGGTGTTTTTAAATGCGACGTCAATAGCGATTTCTTTAATGTGGATAGAATGGTGGGCGGCGATTGCGACACCACCGTACCCATCGACTCGATCCGAACGAATAAGATTATAAGCAGGTAAGGAAAATTTTTGACCAGGCCGAAGCCAGGTTTCAGAAAGAAGGGCAATAGAACATAATTCAGAATGTAGAAGCGAGGCGAGGTCCAATGAACGAGATCGGATGCTTCTGACATTCCATTGAAGGATTTTGTAGGCGTCATTGGAGTTAGTCGGAAATTGTTGGGAAAGTGATTTACCATTGTTAGTACGTCTCATCGTCATCGGAGGTAGGAGATAAAAACTTGATTAATGAAGACCCAATTAAAGATTTTAAAGCGGATGGAGTGGTATTGTGGGGATCGGAAGACTGAAGAAGCGCGTGAGTGATTACCTCAGCGAGGGATTCTATGAAATTGTTGTTAGGAGGATTAGGAATAGATTGATCAGTGTAGTTGAAAAAACTACCGTTAGGCGAAGAAGTAGGAATATACTGCGAATGGAATTGAGAAAACTGAGGAAAATTGCGAGGGGTGGGGTTATTTTTTTTTCTTTTATTTTTATTAGGTTGTGAGTTTGATAAGGATGGAAATGAGGAATGAGGAAGGTTGGAGCTAGCTTCCTGTACAGAGTTAGATACAGATGAGGAGATTTTATTAATATTGGAGACTTCAGCGTAAGTGTGGCCCTTATGTACAACTCCGGAACGTTTGATTTGGACTGCTTCAGCGTACGATTTGTTTTCAATGGCCATTATTTTTTTTACCTCCCTTTGGGTGGTCCACTCGGGGCAGGAACGATCGGTAGCAATGTGGTCAAGTTTACAATAAAGACATAATGGCGAAGTTGAATCGCGTGTTTCGCATGTGTCGATACCATGATTAAAATCGCCGCAGTGGCTACACCGTTGTTTGCTACGGCAAAACTTTTGTGTATGGCCAAAACGGAGGCATCGCATACACTGGACTGGTGAACGGATACTAGGAGTGACAACATGTAGTACCTTAAATATACTAAGACGGTCCGGAAGTTTTGGTGAAATAAATTTGATTTCAACTAATTTCGTGGGTACTAGTGTGTTATCCCGTTTGACATTAATGCGACGGAAATCAGCTACTTTATAGCAGCACTCTAGCCCTTCCCGGAAACCACCGTCAGAAACGCATAGGCCAAGGCGAATGACGCCGAGACTGTATATGAGGGAACTTGGGATGGTAGCTGTGTAATCGTTTTCTGCCAACCAGGGAGAAGTTAAACAGGCGTTTGCATTGAACAGTGAATTAAATGTAATTTTCACTCTGTGTGACCCGATAGGTGTGATGTTGGTAATTCCTTTAAAGTTTGTGATAAACAGTTTACCAATCTTAACCGGATGAAGGTTACCGATATTTTTATTTGCGATTGATGATATGATGACTTGAAGGGGGCCAGTGTAGTTCGAAGCAAAAGTCTCATGTACGTTAAGTTGCGTAGCCATTGAGCCGGGAGTGGCGTCAACATCAACAGGTTGTTGAATAGGATTCGCAAGTTCCGAATGAGACGTGATATTTTCGGCAGCGTCTGTGCTGTCCATATCGATGTTACATAATGTGCGTGTTGATTGTGTGCGTGTTAACGGAGATAAAGGTGGAGTCTTACCAGTGGAAGTTTTTGATTTTTTGATCGTTGAAGATAATACGGAAGGAGAAACGGCTTTATTTTTTTGCGACTTCGAAGCTTCAGGGCGATCCGGAGAGAGTGGGGCGTAGCGATTTTGGTTGTGACCCGGTGACGGCGGCATGCCGAAGCCGGCGCGGGCGACGTTCAAGGTTACCCGGTGCGGTGATTAACGCGACGGTGCAAAATTAAAATTAGAAATATAATTACCAATATAATTGATATTAGAAAACTTAGATAAGCGAGCGGGCTTAGACGTACGTCTAAAATGCATTATTTTGTCCTTTTAACTTTCACAAAACTCTTGAACTTTATCCATCCAAAGACGTAGTAACACGCATGAAAAAAAAATACGAATACATAATTGTAAAATCAAAACATTTAACGGTTCACTGAAAATCTATAATATCAATAAACGTATTTATTTTTAGAATTTCATATTTGAATTTTTATTATTGGAACAATATTCTAAAAAATATGAGAATTTAAAGCTTAAGGCAGAGAAGTAGTGGCGGTAAACTTTTGCGGAGTACTCCGAAAAAATGTTTTATATCTATTATTTTGCTAATCTCTTATAATAAAAGTTTGATCTTTAAAATATATAAAATAATATTCTATTTTATAATATTGTTGTTACGAATTGTGTTTTGTAATTAAGATTTTAAATTAAAATTGAAATAGTATAATAGTTATTAAAAAAATTGAAAAGTCAAAAACATTGAATGAAATTAAAGTTACTGACTTCTTAAATTTCTCAAATATACCTGTTACTCCCAATATACTAACACTCATTGACTCTATTATTTATAGAAATATTGTAATTTTTGTAATTTGTATAAAATGTATTCTATATAATTGCTCATCTCGTAATATAGCATTTGATATTATTTTTAGTAAATAAATTATACTTTTTTTATATACCAACTGCTAATAATATATTTTAGTAAAAAGTATTATTTGGACGAAAATTTATCTTATTATTTAAATTGGCGAAATTTAGATGAGATATTTAGATTTTTTTTTAAAGCCACGCAATGGTTCTATGAATAATTTTGTCATGGTTGCTATAATGCGGGTGTTGTGTAGAAAGGGAATAACTTCAGTTTAGAAAATTTCGTACCGAGTCTTCGATAATTTACGTATGTGATGTATTCAAGACGTACGTTTATGTATTATGCTAGTTATGATCAAAATATCATTATTACATGTTTAGGACCCTGATAATAACGTTTTTGGACGTTAATAAACACTTAATTGATATTTAAATTTAAAAAGACGAATAACTGATTCATAGACGATAAAATTTTTTTTTTTTTTTTTTTAGGTACATATTTAAATATTTTGACAACATTGCAGTCACAATGAAAATTGTATATATTTGTTTTAATTGATTTTTCAGGATCACGTGTTTCAATATCACGGATCAAAGATAGGCGTTCTAGAGCCGCATGTTTTCGCCGTCGCGGAAGCAGCTTACAATAGTTTACAGACCGGCGAAATCGACCAGTCGTGTGTCATATCGGGCGAGAGCGGAGCGGGCAAGACGGAAACCACCAAATTCATTTTGCAATATTTGTGTTCCGTAACTAGCAACGTAAGCACGTGGGTCGAACAGCAAATACTCGAAGCCAACACTATTCTGGAATCTTTTGGTACGTATTCATCGAGCATATCCAATTGGTCTTAAATCCCTGCTGAGTCGTTTCCGCAAAGTTTATTCCGACGATTGTTCAGTTGAATTTAATTCGTTATTATATCCGTTATCATCGTGGTTTACGTTTGTAAAATCGATACGATTACGACCGTCATCGTGAGAGAGTGAAATGAACATGGGTATGAAGTAGAAAAATGTTCGAGTGGAAATGTTGTATAAGTTAACGCAGTGGCGGGTCGGCCTACCGGGAAATTCTTTAATCGAAATGATTACATAAAAAATAAATAGGTTTTGAAAAAAATTAATTTCTACCAATATGTACGCTATAGTCTTTTTGAGCTTTATTATTTGAATGAACGTATTAAAGTGACGTGGTTGTTAAAAATTAACCAACGAAATTCTTTGTAGTACCCTTTGGTTCTGGAGTCCCTAAAAATATTTTCCGGTGAACAAATCTCCGATCGGCCGACGTCTACCACCACTGGGCTTATACGAAATAATCGGTGACCGAGAAAAAGCACGCCTCAGCGCTGACGTACATGTCGAATTGTCAGAAGTGATTTGTAAGACTAAAATTAAACGTAAACGTTTAACAGCCTGTATGAAAATCTTATATCGTGAGTAAATTCACACTCTGGCAAAACGGTAAAAAAGAATACAATTATGAACAACACTCGGGTAAATTATTGTTTCAATAACTAGTTGAAAACCACTAGAGGACGTGCAATAAGATTATATAGCCCGAAATTATGTTTACTAATTTAGAACCGATAAAATAATTCACTAGAGACGACTTGGAGTCTGTCCAAATGGTATACGAATAGTTTTATTATTTTATTAACCGTGACAACGGAAGTCGTGACAGATAACACGGGCGCACATAACGTATTCTGTGCGAATCAAATACACAGTGAAGAAATCCTAAACCATTCACCACTTTTTAATTAAATATTCTGAATGAACTCGAATGAAATGCACGACATAACGAGTGTCGTGCAAACGATTCTATAACCTAACGATCTTATATGTACTACAAAATTAATTAAGTTTTTCCTCGAGTATCCGCTGTTCAAGTTTTCTGAGAAATGGAAATTGCTCAAACATATTATTACGCTCATAACTTTGTTTACACATTAAATGTTTGTAGGTTTTTGCACTTGTTCGTGTTTATGTGAAATTCGCGGTAAACAGTAAACTGTATCAAAACAAACAAATATATTAAATACATACCTAAAAATTATTAAGTTTTCAAATTTCTAAGATACCATATTTAGTACTTGATACGTGATATATGTAACATACTTAATGTAATTATTTGGCTTTTATTTTTTGTTTTTGATCCCGAAGTCATTATTAGTCATTTAAATTCAGTAAGGTACAAGAAATTATCTGACGTCATTATTTGTGTAGATAATGGTGTGCATACAATGCATTGACACTCGACAAACAAAACTATCGATATTATATGAAACACGCATCAGTTAATGATTGTGATTTTTAAGTAGCGATAACCAACAGAACACAAAAAAATTATCGTGATGTCTAGATTGGTGTTTGAATCTTACCTTGTTGAAACTTATTTGCATTTTTTTTTTTTAGAAATACTTTGCTTTGTATATTATTACCTCTTGTTCAGCTCAATGAGATATAAATAATTCGAGTCATATTACTCTTACGGTACTACATATTTTATTATGCAAATTAAGTCTTGACATTTAGGAGATTTATATTGTATAATTTTTGTATAATTTTGTCGTGAAGCGATGTAGTAATAGAATATGTATTTTTTGTATATCGGGCAAGTTATACTGTTTATACGTTCCATATTTGTATTGAATTGAAAATGGCTCATGAAATATTCGTGAGTTCACAACTATTGTCGATTTTATCTATTACTTTAAAAAAAAAATAATCAATACACAGATGCTGTTCTTCGGGATGTATTATATTTTTTTATATTTTAAATATTTTGAATCTCAATTGTTTTCATAATTTTTGTCTGGTATGGACACGAATGTGACATTTATTTCAACTACCTATACCTATTAGCTATTACATTTGAATTTTATCGCGTATTTGTCGACGATAAAATCATAAATTATGAAACATTTGAATACGTAATTTTACGGTTTTCCTCAATCAATATTTATGACACCCCGCGAAAACATTCCGGGCCTAGACGCTAGTATAATGTGTAGTTAACATAAGAACAAGGTATAACAAGGTAACATAATGGTAAATAACTTAATCGCGTACTTACTAGAAATGGTTAGTGTTCTCTGTTCGGTGGTATATATTAATATAGATCAGTACTGCGTTCACTGTTTAAAATGACTTTCGTCCGGCAGTACTACCTGGCGACAAATCGTTATGAATGATGTGCACGAAAAACCAAAACAAGTTCGTTTCGAGGAATGTGTTCTGAAGGATTATTGGTGTCATTATGTGTGAATCACGTCGTAGATATGTCATGGTCGATCCGATACATCATCTCTGCGATTCACGTCGTTAAAAGACATTATTTTCGTGTACTATATTAGAACATATTTACAGCCCAGTTGGTATAATATATGATCAGCTCTTATAGTCATCATCGTAATTCGTTTTTAAGTCCATACGTTATAGAATTATGTTGAAATAAAAATAAATGTGAGAATTTCTTCTGTGATCGAATGAAATAACGTGGCCGGTTTTATAATCGTCCTTCTCTTTGAGTTATCCATGCTCCATGTACCAAAAAAAAAAAAAAAAAAATCATAATGTCACAATAACGTAAGACATATTATATTTTATTATAATATAATACAATACCTGTACTTCTGTCGTACAAAAGTTTTGAATTGTTACATGTCACTTTTACGTCATAAATAAAAAAAAAATCAGTAAATATTAGTATTTGATGAAATATTACTATTTATTTATTTATTTTTTTTAATGTTTTCAATTTATCCACTTACAATTTTTGATTATTTGCCGAAATGAGGCCTGGGGGTTGTCAAGCGAAGAGAGTACTTAATGTGTGTGTGTGTTACATACAAAGCGAGTATGTCACAGCATCTTCTAGTTACATGTCATATTATTATAATTATATTATTTTTATAGAGTTACATGTTTTGTCTGGTCCGCAGGAAACGCCAAAACCGCGCGCAACGATAATTCCAGCCGTTTTGGCAAGTTCATGCAAGTTTGCTTCGACAGCAAATGGATGATCAAAGGATGCATAATCCAAGATTATTTGCTAGAACAGTCGAGAATCACGTTTCAGAGTGCCGGCGAACGGAATTACCACGTGTTCTATCAGCTCGCCGAAGGCGCAAGGGTAAGGCGCATTACGTATTCGTCATTAAAATATATTGTAGAATTATTCGTTTGGCACAATGCACGAGGCTGAATTATACAGCGGTATAGACAGTATAATTAAAATTATAACGAACGCTAAATTTCTGTTCATTTATTATTCATTTTTGTTTATTTATTTAACGAGAACGGTTTGGGCGTGTATTTTTGACAGCACAACAAGGACCTGGTGGAGCTCTACAAGTTGAAACCACCGGAGTTTTACAACTATCTGAACCAATCGGGTTGTATAACCATCGACGGCGTGTCGGACGTACACAAGTTTGACGCTTTGCGGTTGGCGTTCAACGTGTTGCGCATACCGCTGAACATGGTCGACGGCATTTTCTGTGTTTTGTCCGCCATCTTGTGGCTTGGAAACACGGTTTTTCGGGCAAGTATTATATAAATGTTCTGTCGTTACGCAGGTCATCTTAAATGATGGCGTATGATAAAAAAAAGTCTTATTTACCTTTTTGACATATATGAATATTTAAATGAATAATAGGGCCAATGAATTATGGTGGTGATCTTCTACCGGTGGCCTTTTCTTTATTTGAGGCCCACGATCACGTTATTAGGATAGCTTTTTTCTTCCATTTTAATCAAATTAAATTGTCTCAAGTACAACCGAACATATAGGAATAATTAAAGAAAAACAACTTCTAATTTCCAATTAACGTGTTAAGAAGTAAATAATTTTTGCGGTCACATTTTGAAATTTCAAGTAATACGTTGTACGTTTAATAATCGTCAATAAACAATTTGATTTAAAATTTAACCATAGTATAATAAAAACAACTATGTATTCAATTAATTAAAATTGGTAACCTTTTCTGGAACGTGAGCTTTTATTACGTATCATATACATAATTAATACGCACAATGTCCGCAAAACGTTTTAATAATAACAAAATAATAACAAGTGGTTTGCCGTCTAAAATGTAGTGAGACCTTGCATTATGAGTTTAACGCCTACGCGTATTACCTTGTGACACGCTTACAATTTTCCCAACTCGATTCAATATACCAAATAATATACTTCATTTGTATAATTTATCGTAAACAAATACATTTGTACGATTGCTAGTACTTATGTGTCTACGATAACGTTCGGTTTCAGGATATTGACGGTGAAAAATGTCAATTGACCGAAAACGATCGAGAAATCCTCGCCGTGGTTTCACACTTGTTGGGGTTGCAGACAGAAGATTTGGTTCACGTGGCGTTGCTCCGACAGATCAACGTGCGCGGAAACATCACGGAAATACCTTTGAAATTGCCCGAAGTACGTTGTAAATGGTTTAGGTTTTTTTTTTCGGTAGTCGATTAACGTCGAACGCGAAATAAACAAAATATTTTTAAATGTTCGTCCAGGCGATCGAAAACCGGCACGCCATGGCCAAAGCGTTGTACTCGCGGACTTTCGCGTGGCTCGTGAACCACATCAACACGTGTACGAATCCGGGCCAAGACTCGTCCAGATTTCTCGGCGTTCTCGACATATTCGGCTTCGAAAATTTCACCATCAATTCGTTCGAACAGTTATGTATTAATTACACCAACGAGAAGTTGCACAAGTTTTTCAATCACTACGTTTTCGCTCTGGAACAAGAAATAGTACGTACGGCGTAGCTCATACGTGACTTGTTCTCAATATATATATTATTACATTGAGTCTAACGACGTTTGACGTTTACAGTATCGGCAAGAGGAAATCAAATTTTCACACATCCAGTTTACTGACAACACGACGTGTTTGGAATTGGTCGAGAAGCCGCCTCGGTGTATTTTAAAGTTGCTGACCGAACAGTGCCACATGCCCAAAGTAATGTTGAATAATAACGATAATTGTGTCGTAATGTTGTCGCATTAATGATTCCGATTGAATAACAGGGATCAGACACCACGTATCTTATGAATCTACACGCGGAGTTCGAAGGTCATCCGAATTTCGTGAAAGGAGACGATCGTCGAAAATGGGAATCCGAATTCGGTATCGTACACTATGCCGGTGCCGTTACTTACACCGCGAGTGGGTTTGTCGATAAAAACCGCGATGTACAACAAGACGTATTTTTCGATTTCATGACTCGGTCGACGAACGTATTCGTGCGTGAACTGATCAAATATCAGGTTGGTTATCTGTTGCTCGTCTCAAGAGTCCGTTTTAACGATTATTTTTCAAAATTGTTTTTCGTAGGACTTACTCGGATCTACTGTATCGCGGATGGGAAGCGCAAACTCGACGTCTACCAGAGGAACGACAAAAGGCCGGCCAACCGTTAGCGATACATTTAGACATCAATTGCAAGCTCTTGTAGATGTTCTCCAGTCTACTAATCCTTGGTACGTTGATCTGTTGATGGATGATCTGTTGTTATATTATTATTATATTACATTGAATAGGACGTATTAATTTACACTGCGTTTTATGTGATTTTATAGGTATGTAAGGTGCATCAAGCCAAACATGATAAAAGCGCCAAATCATTACAACGAAAAGTTAGTCCTGGATCAATTGAAATATCTAGGCATGTTAGATATAATCAGGATCCGCAAAGAAGGCTATCCTATACATCTGTCATTTAATGAGTTCCTAAGTCGTTACCGTTGTTTAGTAAGGAAAAAACTACCAGACGATGAACGTTCGGCTGTTAAGTACGTATTTAAACGATGTTTTTGTTTTTCTTCATTTTGTAAAGAACAGGTTGTTAACTGTCAATATTATTTACGTTATGTTTTTCAGAGCATTTTTAACGCTGCAAAATATTCCTACGGAAGAATGTCAAATAGGTAAATCAAAAGTTTTCCTACGGAATAAAGCGCACGAACCACTCGAAGATAAACGAAAGATTATGCTCAACCAAATGGCCACAGTCATTCAACGAACGTGGAAAGGATATTTCGCTAGAAAAGGTAATTTTTTAAATTAAGCTTCTTTTTTTTCTTTTTTTCTTGGGATTTATAAGGTTTAAAATAGATGATTTTTCAAACTAAAAAGATTTTATTACTTATTATGAAAATACATTCTACAGATTACATCAAAATAAGGTCGGCTGTGATAATAGTACAAAATGCATTCAAAAGTTGGAAACAACGTTTAGAATTTTTAAAGAAACGGCGTGCAGCAATTGTGATTCAGTCTCATTTGAGAGGCGTTTTTGCTCGAGAGGTAATAATGAATATAGCCAACTTCAGGAAAATGATTTAAATCGATTGTGCTTATAACAATATTATTACGTATTTTAGGTTGCTGCTGCTTTAAGAGAAATGAGAAGGGTTGAAGAGGAGATGCGAAAACGTGAACGAGTAGAAGAAGAAAAGCGTAAAGCTGAAGAGGCCAAAGAAATGGAAAAAGAGAAAGAAAAAGAAGAGTTGAACGAATTAGAAATTGAGAAAGACGAGAAGTACGTGCACACGATAAAATAAATAAAAAAATTTTCACACAAAAATCAAAGCGATAAGTGGTAATATCATCATCATTGTTATTAATGTGTTATAATTTTAGAATATCTGAAATCGAATTCGCTAAACTGGCCGAACAGCTGAACTCAAGACTACAAGTAGACCCGGCACACGAATCCGTTGACTTAGACAACTTGTTTGCATTCTTATCGGACGTCCAATCAGGCCGCTCGGTAGATGCCGGAGTAGGAGACCGAATGAAGGAAATAGTAAGCGATTTCGATGAGGTAATTTGCACATAATAATTTCTTCAAATATCGAGTTATGTCATGTGGTTTATACTATAAATTATCCATTCGTTAGAATTTATGTTTGTGTTGAAATCGTGAAAAATACATAAACTTACTTATACATAGTAGAGTAATAGGGAAAATAATGTATGGTTTATAAGTGAGTTGTATTATTATAGACAAAACTTGGATTTATTATAAAATAAGCTTTCATACTTCAATTAGACTACTATCCTCTAAAATTTTCATTTGATTTGGTTTACAATTTTTTTAATGCGTTCTTGTATTAAATATTGTTATTTGGAAATAATGCTGCCGGCTAATGCTTCTGAGAATCTAACACTAATATTGCACTTAGTAGTTTTCTTTTTTAACATTTATTCAATGCTCTTTAGGTGGTCTAATGCTCGTCTAATAGTCGTTTAAACTTTTATTTTTCGGCTAACCTTAAAACAGAAGGAGATATCACTAAGTCATTATTAAAACTTGATATTATTCTCAACGTTAAATTTTAATATACTTTATACTTTTTTCATTCATAAATTCAACTATTTATTCTCTGGTTACTTGTATCATGTTTATCACAAATGATGACTCTAATCTATTTCACTAATAAAAACAGTCATATAAAAAAGTTCAGTGCCATAATGCTTATAATTATTATTGTTATTTATTATACATAAGTATAACTTATATAGTGTAGACATCTTCAAGCAGTTTAATTTGTTGTGCTATAATTATTTAAAAAACCTATAAAAGTATAATTAATTTAATAAAAAACTGTTTACGATAGACGATTGCTTATGTAGACGACCTGTTAGCATTGAATTTGTATTTTCGCTTTTATCGACAATAATACAATGCTTAATTAAATAGTTAATTATATACCTCAAAACCACGTGATTTATAATAATTCGAATGCACTTAATTGTTTTACAATGTCAACAAGCTATGATGATGCCTAATATTTCGTTATTGACATTAATTAGTTGGAAAGCGTAATCCAACGAGAAATAGATATCGTTGAACTTGAACTTGAAAACAGAGAAAAGGCTTTGCCCACGTCAAGCGAACTCCACGTTCTACCTGAGCCATCGCACCCACCCCCACCGCCACCGCCTTTCAACCAAGAGCCTGTCAAGGCTAGTGACGAACCTATTTACGAAGCTGTCTTGCCTAGAGATGAGGATAACGTATCGCCGCCTCCTCTGCCCACTCCACCGCACAAACTATCCAGGGCCAAAAGTCCTGTAGCGACTGAAGCAATACTGAGAGCTGCCAGTCCAATTCCTGCTCTTTCGTCGCCTCGACAGAGCCGACCGAGTTCAAGAACTTCAGGAACAGGGGTAAAACAACATTATAAATAACGTTTTTATTTGATATTGAATTGATTTAACGATTTGAAATTTTAAATAGGGTCCGAATTGGAAGATCAACAATGGGTTTGTCGAAGACACGGAACGGGACCAAAGACGTAAATTTAGAGTGGAAAAGAAATTACAAGAGATGGAAAACATTCAAGAAAAATTAAATGTTGATCCACTACAAGATAATTATCACGATATTCTTGAATTTGCTGAAAACTATTTCAACGCTCATGAACGGTCGCCCGAAGGTACGTAGCAATAATCTATTATTTGTGATGTGTTTGATTTGTTTGCACTGACTACACTATCGATATTTATATCACACAGGTACGATAATAGCTACGTTAAAGAGGAAGAGCAAATCACTGGAAAAGATACCAATGTATGAAATGGTATCGTTTCACCGTGGCTCTACTATACCGACTTCCCACATACACATGTATGATCCAGATAACATAACAATAGCGATATCAATATTCAGAGTAAGTATTTATAATGATTATGCACATAGAATATTGTTTTTAACACTAGTGCTATTTTATTATAATGTATTCAACAAAATAATTTATTTTTATTTTCAACTAGCATGCATAAAACTTTATATAAAATATGTCTTTATATGTAACTTTTTCAAGATGAATGAATTCATACATCTATTATTATTTTATTAAAATGCCTTATACAAAATACTTTAAAACAACAGTGAATTTAATGATCATTAAAAATACCACAAGGTATTAATTATTTACTCGTATTTTTATAAGTTTACCTACTTGTCCTTTTTTTTTTTTTTTTTTTTTTTTAAATAGGTAGATTTAATATTCGTGATATTTTATGGATATTTTTATGCTCTGCCGATTTATCGTGGTACTTGGTTTGTCTAAACACTGAGTGTTAAAATTGTGAAAATCGTGAAAAACATTGGTGTTTTTTTTTTTTTTAATATTTAATACAGTTTTAATTAAATAATAAACACAACACTGTTGTATTGAATAGTTTGTGAATGATGCGTATTTAGTGATTATAATATTATGAATGAATATCAAAATATTTGCTAACGTTTGATCGATACGACTTAAATGTGTGATAAAAACAATTTCAGGAACTCTGTAAGTACACTAGAGGCGACATAAAACCGGACAATGAAGTACAAGTCATCCAATCAATAATCGGTTCGGGAATAAATCGCGAAGAGTTGCGAGACGAGATATTCGTGCAGTGCATGCGACAAGCGACGAATAATCCGAATACCGAGTCGACGGAAAGAGTTTGGCTACTCATTTGTCTGGCAATCGTCGCGTTCCAGCCCAGCAAGCTACTCTACAAGGTAATACGCCAGTATTCAATTTTGAGCCCGTATTGTGAAATAACGTTCTGCGTTCGTATTTATACAGTATTTCGTCAGTTTCTTGCGGAAGAACTTGCAGAGCGAAGGGAAACTCAAACAATATGTCCAATGGTGCCTTGACAATTGTAAGAACACAAAAGTTTCTTGTCGACAATATCCACCGTCCACGGTCGAAATCGCCGTACGTCCACCGTTTTTCTTTTCATCGTATCATCGGTTTTCTTTATGTCCGTCACTCATGAACGTCCGATGTTTCAGGCCATGAGAAGACTGGGCACCATCGTCTGTCGGTTTTTCTTCTTGGACGGCCGAACCAAGGCGATCGACATCCATCCGACGGACACGGCGAGCGACGCGGTCTACAAGCTTGCGGATAAGCTGTGCTTAAGGTCGATTGACGGTTGGTCGATATACCAAAGCCGTGCAGACGGCGAAGAACACGTTCGGGCACATCACTACTTATACGATATCATTGCTGCTTGGCAATCGTAAGTACCCATCACGTTTCAACTACGATTTCTAGTTACCATATTCGTATAAACATATTTAAACCGTGATTATTTCCACAGGAAACAGCAGATCAAACAGACTCCTCAGTCTAGTAGTTTCCCGTCCATTAGTCGACGGTCGAGTAACACAACTTTGACCAGCGGAGAAAACCGTTTTATATTCAAACGTCGACTGTTTCGACATTCGCGAGAAATTTCACAGGATCCCATTGAAGTAAACCTGTTATATGCTCAAGCTGTTTATAGTGTTGTGAAGGTAAACGCTCGAGTTAAATATAAAATAAAAATTAATTACTTGAGTTTGATTTTACGTTGTATTTTGTCTGTCCCGTCAATGTTATTAGTGCGACGATTTTCCGGTTAGTGAAAAAGTAGCCCTCCAATTAGCCGGTCTTCAGTGTCAAGTATCTCTAGGAGATCCCAAGGAATCGACTTTGGAGTATTACGCGGACGTGGAAAACTATTTACCTTTTAGAATAAGTAGAATAAGAAGTTCTGATACCTGGGTAATTACATGCGATTTTTGATCGAATAAAATCTTCATCGAATGATTACTATTTTTCAAGGAAGATAATTTGTATTCTATTAACTCGTTGTATTGATGATGACAATATTTAGGTGCCGATATTAGCTCAAGCTCATCAACAATATGGCGCCGGTCGATCAGAGCTAATGGCAAAAGTTTTATATTTGTCGTGCGTAATGCAGTATCCGTTATACGGTACTACGATGTTCCAAGTCACTTACAGAGGATATTGGTCGTACGGTATGAACTCGTTATGAATAATTTTTAGTTTTAAATCAGTTGGTTTGTGTGTGTGTGTGTGTGTGTGTGTGTGTGTGTGTGTGTGTGTGTGTGTGTGTGTGTGTGTGTGTGTGTATGTGTGTTTTATTAATGTTAATTGTTTGTTTTCAGGAAACACTTTAATACTGGGTGTTAACTGTGAAGGACTGATGTTGATAAAACCAGAAGATAAATTCGTCATGTACGAATTCCGTTATACTGATGTAGAATCTATATTTTTGGATCCTAGCGATTGTTTTCTGACGATTAACTTGATGAGACATCCAAACGACCCCGTTTCGGCTCATAAATGTTTCGTGTTCGAAACTCAACAGAAATCTGAAATCGGTTCACTAATCGTCAGCTATTGCCCAGGGCTGGCCGGTTGGATAATCGAAAACGAAGCTCCAGTATGACGATCATAATACTTAATTATTATATACTCGATACGTTAATGTGCAATTTACGTTTTAATGCAGGTCAAAGCCATAACAAATGATGACCGTATACGTCTGTATCATAATGTAATTAACTGTCGTCGAAATTTAATCGATTCTGACATGCTTAACAAACCTCAAGACACCCCTGGAAATTTCCTAAAAAACACTTTGCGCAGGTTAGAGTCATACGCATTTATATTTGAACCAGTCAATTTAAATTTATTACTTTTTGAATTAAATAACAGCTAAAATCTACAAAACGTTTTTCAAAAATTAAGCGATTGTTTTGTATACTTTGGATTCAGCTTTAATATGAATGCTTACAATCAGTGTTGTACAAAATATTGTTAACATGTATTTAAATTTAGTTACAAATACATCCATAACAAATACGAATACGAATAATCTTTATCAATTTAAATACTGAAATAAATACTTTTTGTTTTTTATATACCTAAGTCTTTAACTAATTATTAGTCCACTTTTAATAAACAAAAAATGTTCGTTAAAGCGAAAAATCTAACTTATGGAACAGTTTCTATTATGGTTTAATTATTTGTTTTTAATAAAGTCATCTTATTTTGTCAGCCTAGAAAATGTAATAGTTTTATGTTTTCAAGTATTTAAATACAGATGTAAAACCATTTCATATAAAACTCAAATTTTCAAAATAATTCGTATTCGAAAAGCATTTTAAATTAAAATTATTTATACTGATCGACTCAAACACTTAACAAAGCTGATTATAATTATGTGTTATCACGCAATAACTTGGTAGACCGTTAAAAGAAAGTTATAATTATGTTGCATTTTTATTTTCAGATTGAGTAAACACAAACTGGAAAAATTATGGGCCGAACACATCGGGTCCCTGTCCGAGCACGGTGAAACGTACAAAGGGTTTTCGGGCTCTTACTGGTGTTTCAGCAGACAGCCCATCGTCCAGAGTCTGAGTAGGTTATCCGAACAAGACGAACAGATCGCCCTGCAAATGTTCCAAATCATACTGAAATACGCTGGTCTGGGCCAAAATGGTAACAGGAATAATGACACAATAGCAATAATTATAATGCCGTCTCTCGCTCGAATCCGATTCCACTAAGTAGTCGATTGTCCATTAGGAGAAGTGGTTCGAAGGGCCGAAGACGAACACATCACTCTGATACAGACCGTGATGGAGCGGGCGATGCGCAAGGAGTCGATACTCTGTGAGCTGTACCTGCAGCTGATCAAACAGACTACGGAACATCCGGATCCGAATTCCCGGGTCAACCTCAGACACTGGGCGCTGTTGTCGTTGACGTGTTCGGTCATCTTGCCGCCGCAGCGTAACATTCGAAAGTATTTGATTGCGCATCTGCGTAAGTGCGCCGGCGACTGTGTGACCGAGGAAGGGAAATACGCTCGTTTCGCCGAAAAAGTGAGTGGCGGGACGACGATAAATCAATACGCACTGTTCGTTTCCCTGTGACGATTCTCTAAATTTAACCCGTGTCGCTTTCAGTGCGTGTCTAAAACTCAAGGCACCAGGAGGAGACAGTGGCCGCCGTCGAGAGAAGAGATACTGTGTACCATTAACAGGAGGTTAATATACGCCCGGTTCCATTTCATGGACGGGCAATACCACGCCATCGAGTTCCACCCGTCTTCCACGGCCAAGGACGTAGTGGAGATAGTTAAGAACAAGATAGGACTGAGAAAAACAGCGATGGGTACGTTCGACTGGCGTCGGTGTCATTTTTATCATTTTATTACTACTGATGCGCCAGAAGGCGAGTGTACATAGGCGGGAATTCGATTGCATTTTTAAGCGTTTTTTCACTTTCGTGATCCGAAGGGGTTTTGTTCTTACACTCCAAACTGTACTTTCGTTTTTACTTGATTTGTAATGCACAAGATTTAGTAATATGGCGTTATGAATAAAGTAACTCAATGAACACAAATAATCATATTATGTACCTACCTACCAACACTTATAGTATGTGTAAGTATAGGTAGATTCTTTTTTTACTGACAAATTCAAAAATAAGAGTGTATATAATTTCGGATTATTGTACCTAATAAATCTAAGGCCTAGTTTTTTTTTTTTTTTGATAGTTCCTTAAAATCATTAGTTTTTTAGGCGTTGCTTTGTGTCTGATTCTCATTCTCCCAAAAACAATACTCATATTCACTTTTAACAAGAACATTTAGTATATTTATTTAATTCCGAAATCGGACCATTGAATATACTTTTTGGTATATATTTATAATTTTAAATCGGTGTGTTTTAAATATCCTTGATCATTTTTATTATATTTTTTATTAGACATTAAAAAAACGTTGCTATTATTGATAAATTGTAAAAATAAATATAAAAATAAAAAATACAGGTTAAACGTTTTTTATTTGCTAATAATTAATAATGTAAATGTTTTTATTAGAAATATAAAAAAAAAAAAAAAATTGAATTTGATATTTTGTAAATGTTCATGGAGTATCAGATTTTTAGGGGCTTTATGATATTTCAGGGGGAGATCTAAGTTATCTTAAGCCCTCTTTTCAGTTTTCGCCTATGAAATCGTACAGAAATATTCATAAAAATCTATAATACATTATTATAAACATAATATTACGTGAAATTGTGTGCGTTATACGTAATATTTGAAGAAATGGGTATTTTCAATAATTAACAACACTGTACACTGCAGGTTACGCGATTTACGAAGTATTGGGCAATTCGGAGCGGAGTTTAGTGGCCGAAGAAAAGTTGGCCGATGTCATGTCTAAATGGGAAAGGTACAGAAACGCCAATACGGGAACTGCCAACACTTCCAAACCCATACGAAAGCACAGTCACATATTTTTGTTCAAGAAGCACTTGTTCCTCGACCAATACATGGACTTGGACGATCCGGTCGAGAAGGAACTGTTGTACCACCAAGTGTTACACGGCCTCCGGTGCGACCGGTTCCCAGTGACTGACAACGAGGCGGTTCGTACACTTATCCTAAAAGCTCGGTATTCCAGCTTGCGGAATCAGCAAATCATTCGGCGCGTGTTTGTTGCAGGTTATGTTGACTGCTTTACAAGCTCAAGTAGAACTAGGAGACTGCGAAGATGGCTTGATTGAATACCGACAAGTTTCGTGTCACTGTCTTCCGACTAGGCTAGTGACTAATGTACCAAATGAAGACGTGGCGATGCACCACCAGAGTCTGAGAGGAATGACCTCGGCGGAGGCTAAAAAAGCGTTTTTGAATCTAATCAAAAGTTGGCCGCTACACAGAGCCACCATTTTCGACGTGATGGTATGTACCATGGTGTATACCGCGGTTAGTTACTGTGGTCATTTTTTCGGTAAAATAGCAACGAAAATTGATTTAAATAAAAATTATTAATTAATAAATCGTTTAAATAATGAAAATATGTCATTTTTAAATTATTTTTTTTTTATTGAAAAATTTAATATACATTGAAATATTTTAACATGAAAAACAAAAAGTGACAATAATATGCGAATTTGAATTGACGTGAATATGCATATTATAAACATTATGCTTACTTACTTTATTAATTTATTAAACAAAACTTATTTAATTTTTTTTGAAATAATAAACCATAGAAAATTATTTAATCATTCTAACAGTACATAACAATGCTTATTTCAATCTTTATTCTTAAAAAATATTTAATTTATATTATATAAAAATATTTAGTTTATATAGTCAAATTTAATTTAATCAACTCTAATACTAACCTATCATTTTAAATCAAATAAAATTTTAGTTAAACTTAAAATATGTGTTTACTAAATCAATAATTATTAATGTTATATGGGAGACATTGAATCATACCTGATTGTTTTATAAACAAATTAAGATTTATAAACTGTATACATTAAATGTATGAAGGAAAAGAGACTATGCAATAATTAAATAATGTGTACTATAATAAAATAAAACTATTTTTAAATGTAGTCATATAGGTTAGGTTAGATGATAATAATGAAATGTTTGTCAGGCAATTGTAAATTCATAATACGAGTAATATTGAAAGGTATTAAATTGTTATTACTTTACTGGATGAACTTAATTTTACCTTATATTATACATATTTCGACATCTACATACATGTTTTATGTATAATTTCTTATTTTCATTAACAATTTATAATTTAATTATATCTTTCATGCCGTAGTTTCTCCCATGGGGGGCCTCTATTATTTACAAATTCTATCACTCACTTTGAAATTTTCATCAATTTTTCTTATTATTCCGTTTTTGAGCAACATATTGTGTAATAAAAGCAAAATACAAGCAGTTAAAATTTTTTTAATATTTCCAATGTGTTTGTACTTAGATTTGTTATACTTTAATGTTACTATATTTAAAATAATACTAATATTTATACCTAATCAATGGTGGACCCGGGTTAGATATATCATAAACTGTATTTGGCTGTCTGACTTATGTGGCACGCTACAGTCAATTTTATAACTTGGTAGATATTCTGTACCTCGTGAAATATTACACCACGTCGTATTCCATCACTAGTCACGATAATACTAACTAATATTTATAGTTTTATTCTAAAGTAAATACATGCATTTTTATTAAGTATAAAGCATTTCTTTTCATACTTACATAATGTATATATATATCTAAATTTTTTTCATTTTTTTATATTTATTATATAAATCCGAGTCCTGGTAAATAACATAGTCAAAAATATAAAAACAAAACAAAATAGACAAAAACTGTAAATTGTGTACCTATCTAATATTATTGTGTATGAATTATTTTAATGTGTTGAATTTAATATGCTTATAGCAATCTTTCACTTCGAACTGGCCCCGTGTTCTGTGGTTAGCTGTCGATCAAGCTGGCTTACATCTCCTGGAACATCGTTCTCGCAACGCTCTATGCTCATACGAGTACGACAGTATCTTGAGTTACAGCCCAGCAGTAAATTGCTTAATGATCATCACGGGCAGCGACAAGAAACAAAGCAAGATCATTTTAACCACATCTCAGGTAACACGCCTGGAATTTATAACAAATATTCAACAAAAGTGGCAGATGTTAATTATATAAACGTTTATTGTCAACAAATAATTATTTATTTATTAATAGTTTAATCAAAATATTAATTTAATTATTTCCAATTATCATTTATTACATCTACATTCTATTTCGTATCTGAAATCTCAATGAAGATCAAAACATTGTATCACTTAGCGTTAGCACGTGTTCTGAATATTATGAGGTATTGACGTATTGTTACCAAAATGCGTTATATTGTATAGCTGTGCAGGATGCCACCCACCCACACAGCCTTCCCCGAATCCTTTATAACAGCGTGACAGATTAGAAAATTAAAACATTTTTAATGAACAAAAAAAAAAAAACGATGAAATTCGTAGTGAATAAATGCGAAATGTCTGTCGCTAAACCCGCGAAAACATCTAAGATTAATAAAAAATAAAAAACATGTCCACAGGCGTTCCAAGTGGCGAATCTCATCCGGGAGTACACGGAAGTGTTGCAATCGCCGCAGACGTTCAAAAAACGGGAAGGCGGTCGGAAAAATGGCCTGAACGGCACGAGTTCCAGGCCACTGAGCATATTGCACAAACCCGCGCCTACCATCGAGATGCAGACTTGATCGAAATTACGAAAAACCTTCTCACTCTTTTCGGCCCTGCGTCGGTTCACCTGTACATAATATTCAGATTATAACACGTATTAACTTTGTACACGAGCTGCCGGTATTCTATAATGATATTGATATGTACAGACCGCGTTTGTGACACGACACACCTACCTATTACTGTAAACAAATTATATAATAATAATATATAGGTACGATAAATTTTAGACATTTTTTTAAAAACATTTTTTTACATAATGGAATTTCAGAGCGAAATAATTTTCGTACGTAAATACATAATAAATTAATGGCATTTATGGGCATAATAAAAAAATGTCGTTGAAAGCAAAAAAAAAAAAAAAATGATCCACGATTTGAATTTTTTTGGTATTGAATTTTTCTACGAAATAAGTTTAGCGAATAAAACCTTTGTTTTTTTATTAATAGTTTAGCAGAAAATTATTAAAATTTAGACTAATGTTTATTTATTTTTTATTTTTTTTGTTGACTGATTTCATTAAATTGACTTATTAAGTAATAGAATTTAATATTTTAAATTTAAATTTCTATCTACGATGACTAAATAATGCAGTATCTATATTATCTCACAAAACATATAGTAAATATATGTATCGATATTATAGATTTATAATAATAATATATACATTAGACACAATTTTATAAATTCTGTTTTTTTTTTTTTTTTTTTTAATTATAAAAATAATTTATTATATTTATATAAATTATACATGAATCGACATTATTTAAATTAAGTTCAGTATTTAAATATAGGTAACTATATTTAACTATATAAATTCATTCAACTAACTTAATCCATACGAGTACCCACCATAAGTTTTAATTAATTAATTTAAATATTATATTAGTATAGTAGATAACAATCGATTATAATTTGCATCGATTCATTCGGGGATATGACGAAACTTCAATAACGGGTAAAAAAAAAATTGTTATTTTTATCCACGGTGAAAGCCCGATTTTAAACAACTGTTAAAATCGGCATGTTGCTTTGCAGAAGTATCGTTTTAAAAAAAAACCGTATGTTTTATTTCTTTTTTTTTTTCGTGTAAGTGTTCTTTCTGTACGTCAAGTACAGCCGGATCATATTATATAGATTGAATACTATTTGTTTGTTCTCAAGTGTTGTCGACGGCTCACAAGCGCCCGTTTTCGTGGCCGTCTCCTCCGTTTATAGTCATGATGTATTTATCATTCATAGAACTATTAATGGACTTTAAATGCATGTAATGTATACACACGTTAGCAATGTTTTCCATTATTTAATTTATTTGCCTTTGATATGTAATTTTTACTTAACGAATATTGATGTTCAGTTGTTACAAATATTTTTACGAACAAAACGGAGATGGATGGCCGTAAAGTAAGAGACAAGAGCGAAGAGAGAGAGAAAGAGAGAGAGAGAGAGAGAGAGAGAGAGAGAGAGAGAGAGAGAGAGAGAGACGAGAGAGGCAGAGAGAAATATTGTTGTTATACATTTTTGTAAATAATGTGATTTTATTTTTTATTTTATCCCATTATTATCCCCGTAAATATTATGAAGGAATTCGCCAAATATTGTTATGATAATGATGTTGAATAATTTTATATAATTACTTAAAAAAGGGTGTTTTACATCGTTTGCAGTCTATTACAGAGCAAATGAAAGTGTAGACCAATTAATTATTGTATCGCGTGTGCTATTGTAATATTGAAAGTGCCACCATGATTTTCCTAAAATATATATAAAATATATATATATTTAAAAAAATTGACGTGTTTTTTATTGTCTTGCCATTTCCTTCCGAGTCCGAAGAAATACGAGTCTCGTTTATGTAAAAACTAGGTGTCTCCTAAACCTAGATACGGTGGCGTCCATGGAATCATTTCATGAATGGAGGAGGTCAGGAGCGCCGTTTGGGGGTGGTAGGGTGTGCATTGGTACCTCTACTTTTTTCTGTGTTTTATTGGCCCGCCATCGAACTTAAAAGCGCGCTGGGCCGATACCTAGGCGAGACTCAAAACACGTTAAGCCGCGTCCAGACCAAGAAACATTTGTCGCCAACACGTGTTGCCGACAATGTTGGTGACAAAAATCAGAAATGTTTCTGAAATTTGTGACCAACAATTGTGTCGGCGACATTGTCTCCAACAAATTTTTGTTTTCCATTCGACTCGGGAAAAAAGCGACAATGTTTATAAACATAGTCACCGACAATGTATTGACACGTCCAGACCGGTAAAATTTTGTCGATAAACATTTATAAATACACGTCATATTTGGTTATCCGTTTAGTTCACCCGGTCCGTCTGTGTGTATCGCATATTTTAACTAGTACATTTTTTTTGAAAGGATATATAATTTTTTTTTTAAAACATCAATCAATGCTTCACAAACTTCTGGAACAATTACCGAAATACTTTGTTTTGAAACTTTAAAAACGTACATTAAACTGTGATATGAATCCCCAGTTGCTAAGAAGCGAAGTGTTATTGCCAATCTCTCTTTTACCGGAATATGCCTGTCTATAATTTGTGTCTTTTTTACTTATTCGATCACCCACAAGATTTATTAAATATTCAAAATCTGCGCTTGACATACGTAGAAAATTCTTAAAACTACCATTACACCTACATAAAGAAAATATTTAAAAATGTTTAAGTAATAAATTATAAAGATAAATTGATATTTTAATTTGTAAAAAATATAATTTTACCTCAATTCTCCAGATAGACCAATGTCATCACGTTTAAGATCAGTCATTAAATCATTTCCACTGTACTTTTGTTTTGCTATAAGACTAGGACGAACCCAATACCTCTTTTTGGAGGTCTGTTTCGTTTTCAAACTTAAAATTACGCAAGCAGCTGCAGCAATAGCAACGTCTTTCTCGTTCCACATTTTCACCAAGACTAATTTACAAATGTTTAGCAAATATGTTGCTTTGGTGTGGACGCGCATGTTTTTAAATTTTGTTGGTGACATTTTTAGAAACATTTTGTCGCCGACATTGTTGATAAAGTCGACGACAAATGTTTCTTGGTCTGGACGCGGCTTTAGGTGTTTATTTGCATTTTAAACTTTTAAATTACTTTTTTCGTTTTATATCGTTAGATCACTGCTATGTATGCCTATATCTACGGTTTACACGTGTAACAATATTACTGATAACAACGTCGACTGGTAACGGGAAAACATAATATTCGTTTAGTCTTATGGCAGTAATTATTTATTCTATTTGATATTTTCATTTATCATGCAAATAGATGCCAGTAAAGGTAATCTATCTGATGACTATAATTGTGAGAGATAATAATTGAAATAAAGTATATTATTATTATTATAAATTAGTATTCATATTTTATTATGGCTTCTCACTCTCGAACGAATATAATCAACACGATTGTATTCCATAGTCGATACTAACCTAATAATTAGGGCTGTGCGATAGTTTCTTCTAGTGGTCGATAGTCGATTGTGTCAAAATTAACGATTGTATCGATTAATCGATTGTTTTTGATTTACGGATTGTATCGAATAACCGATGTATCGATTAACCGATGTATCGTTACGCCGATAGCATCGATTAACCGATAGTATCGAATGGCCGATAATCCGAAAATAAATAGAAACAATTTTGTTCGTTTTTTCAACCAATAAACCACGATTAATCGTACAATAAACCAATAGTATCGATCAACCGATAGTATCGATTGTACTCGATACATCGGTTGATTATGATTAGTAAAAAATATCGATTAATCGATAGTATCGATAGCTAAAAACGATTAATCGATACTATCGCGCAGCCCTACTAATAATATAACAATATATATTCGATTAAAAAAATAAAAGCCCGCTTAAATATTTGAACCCCTGTAAAAAATTGAAACGGCGTCCCAGTAGGAGGTAACTTTGGATTGATGCTTTGAAATTAATAAAATTACGACTTTTGATTTGATTTCAATTGAAAAAAAAAAGTATAATACCAACGCTTCGGGTGGTCGATTTTCATCAGAGCTTCCACAGTTATTTGCCGCGTTAATTAATTTCAAACCTGTTGTTATACGAATATTATTATTTTGAATAGCGCGCCAATAGTTTCAAACGGAGAACCCCTGATTACGCTTAAATACACCACTATTAACGTAACGGTCGCCGCTCACTTTTCGCTGGCCCAACTATAGTGTTCAAGATTGAACCAGCTACTCATCGATACCTATGGTTATGTGCCACCACTAGAATATAAAACTCAAAATTATCAATTAGAAAGTATTGGTGTCTGGTGATTCAATGTAATAATTTAACAGGTATTATAAAACACGTATATTTTTCGTCACTTCGAAAACACTGAAAACATTTTTATATTTTATTTTCAGCTCAATAAGATGTTAAAATGTCTACCAGTTATTCATTTTTGTCAGTTCTAAATAGTTTCGTGTATATTGTTAATTTATTAATATCAGTTGTATTTTTTATTTTATTTATTTTTTATTTTAATTAATTTACGCCCAGTCGGGCAATTTGACAAAGAGTTTAAAGATATACAAAGATACATAATTATATAGCAATTACAGAAGATAAATTAGAATGAATGGGTACAGATAATAGTGGGTTATAAATATACATAATATATACTAGTGGCCCAGGAAGAAAGCTCAGTTACAACGCATTATTATAATTACGAAGCATTCGATGCATAGGGTGATTGAAACCATAATTAGAAGAGTGGGAAGGAATGTAAAGTGGAGTGTGATTTCTTGTAGAATAGGATGGAATACGAAACTGAATACTAGATAGAAGAGTAGGATCATCAAGGGAGCCATTAAGAAGAGATGATACAAAATTAATATCAGCAGTGAAACGACGGTTAGATAGAGTTTGGATATTCAGTGCTTGGCGAATAAGTGAATAGTCGTGTGCAGGATGGATAATTTTCAATAGGAAAGCTACATAAGAAAGGTACCTATTTTGAACCCTTTCTAGTCTTAGTTGATCCTTGGCTAGGTAGGGGTGCCAAACTTCGACACCATACTCTAATATAGAGCGAACCAGACAGAAATAAAGTGAGCGGAGACAAGCCGAGGAGAAAGTTTTTGAGATTCGTTTAATAAATCCTAAGATCTTAAGGGCTTTAGGGACGATTATGTTTATGTGGTGTTCGAAACTTAAAGAAGAGGTATAGAAAATGCCGAGATCCTTGAATACAAACACCCGTTTAATAAGGACGTCACAGAGGCGATAAGGATGGAGAATGGGAGAGCGACTTCTATTAAATGACATTATATGACACTTTCCAAGGTTGAGAGACAAACCTAGACACGAGACCCAGGTAGTGAAGGTATCAAGTTCAGATTGGAGGATGAGACAACTTTCGGGAGATTCGATTTTTAAGTAGATTTTTATGTCATCGGCAAATAGTAGGAACTTGGCTTTTGTAATCCACTTTTTAATAGAGTTAACAAACAGTATAAATAAAATAGGACTAAGGTGACCTCCTTGAGGGACTCCCGAAGGTACATCTATTAATTCAGAAAAAGAGCCATTAAGTTTGACAAACTGCTTCCTGTTGGTAAGATATGATTTTAACCAACTGAGGAGGGGATTCCCTATGCCAAGTGCCTGAAGTTCATTAATAATAAGGCCGTGATCAACTGTATCAAATGCCTTACTAAAATCAGTAAAAATGACGTCAACTTGGTTTTTCTGCTCAAGACATTCAGTGATGTATGACGCAAATACAACACTACTAGTTATAGTAGACTTGCCAGTCCTGAACCCATGCTGCTCATCAATAATGATATGGTTTAAACTGCGCTTTATCCTATTGAATACAAGTGATTCAAATATTTTAGCGATGTGAGGAACGATTGAAATAGGGCGGTAGTTTTTAACATCGGAAGGATCACCAGATTTATAAACAGGAGTAACTGAACAAATTTTCCAAACAGCAGGAAAAACACCTTCATTCAAGGAACGACGAAATAATAAAAAAAGAGGAAACGCTATGGCATTGCGGCAGTTATACAGGCAGCGAGCTGATATGTCATCAGGGCCATTTGAGCTGGTGTTACTTAATGCATTCAGTGATATTAAGACGTCCTCATGAGAAAAATTTATGTCAGACGGCAGCTCAAAAGGCAGTCCATCATAAGTTGTAGAAGATTGATTGGAAATAGATAAAGGTGGGATAAAGGTAGATGAAAAATTAGTAGAAAACATGTTTGCTGACTCGACGTCGGAATTAGAGGTTATGTTGTCTAAATGGACAGTGGATGGAATGGTTGGTTTTTGTTTTAGATCACGGACATATTTCCAGAAGCTACTAGGTGAATTTGTAAGAGAATTCTCAGTCTCTTTTAAATGGGATCTATAGTCGGTCTTGGAACGGAATTTACATTTTGCTCTTAATTCTGAGAATAATAGATAGTCAGGCAGTTGCTTAGTTTGCTTATATTTTTTGTGTGCATGTTTTTTTTTAAAAATGAGATTTTTAAGATCTCCAGATACCCAGCGAGGGAATTTCGGTTCAACAAATGTCTTGAGTGGGATAAATTTGCCTATAGCCTTAAGTAGAGCGTCATTAAATACCACGGCGGCATCATCAATAGAATATTCAGAAAAAGTCAACGGCCAGTTAAACGATGATAAGTATTGAGACATTGAGACGTAGTTGCCCGATTTAAAATCGCGGTAAGCGCGAGGGATACGATTTTGAGGTTTATAATGAAGTGGTAATTGAATTAACAAAGGTGGATGATAAGCATCCGGCCTAACAATAGGAGTGGGAGCACAACTAACAGAAGGTTCATTACTAGAGGAAAAAATTAGGTCGAGAAACACTCCATGACTGTTAGGTATCTGGTTAAGCTGGAAGAGATTGAGAAAAGAAAATGAATCGACTAAGTTAGAGGAAGAAGGAGTTAAGCAACCTGTGGCATTTAGGCCTAACCGACCCATGGACCAGGATACTTGAGGTATATTGTAATCTCCGCATAATAAAGTGTAGCATGGATTAAGAGACGATATTAGTTGTTCAACAGAAGAGGTATAGGATTCAAAGACAGAGAGTGGAGCATTAGGTGGAAGATAAACTGCACCAATGAGTACGGTAAAAGAATCTAAAGAGAAAGTCACAAATACTTGCTCAACGTCTACATTATTAATGAGTATGTCAGAAGCTTTAAGATGAGTTTTGACTGCAATAAGAACACCTCCACCACGAGAGAAGTTACTATTAGAAGAGTGTCTGTCTTGACGGAAAACATGGAATCCATCAAAACCTAACTCAGAGCTGGATATGTCAGGAGTTAGCCAGGTTTCAGTAAGAACAATTATATCATAAGAAATAAAGGAAGGAAATGATGATCTTACGTTAAAGAGCTTAGTTCTAAGGCCACGTACATTTTGATAAAAAATACAGACGTTATGATCCACGATATTTTTAGTTGTAACATTATTAAAATCAGAAAGAGAAGATTTAAAGGTAGACTTATTAAAGATGGGACAATTTGGATTACAGCTGGAGATATGGGTGTGTTGGTAGTTTGAATTTTTGAAAAAGCTATTAGGTGGAGAAAGACGGAGAGAGATTAGTTTTTTGAGGTCGATGGTGCGTTGAAATTTTGACGACGGTTGATAATACGTGGCATGCCGTTAAAGTATTTGATCATGATGTCCAATTCCCCTTTTTCACTTCTTTCTTTTAGTTCATTGTAGGTTTCACGAACAAGCTTGCGTTCCATTAGTGTACGGTCGCGCGAAATGGAAATAGGTATTGCAGGACAAGATCTTTTGGAAGTGTTGAAAGTTGAGATGATATGAAGAGCTTCATCTTTATCTTTAAGAATAACTTTAAGTGGCCTTGTAATATTTGGTTGTATTCGACCAAGTCTAATAAGCTTGAAATTCGATGGTAAAGAAATACCGAGTGGGCTCAGAATGTCGGATAGATTCTTAGAGTCTAAAGTAATTCTTTCAGAAGGTATAGTTGAGCACGCCTCTGGAAGATTGTGTACAATAAAGTTAAAAATACATTTTTCACGCTCGGTTAATTCAAGCATCATATCAGGTAGTATAGAAGTAGGAGTATTATTTTTCTCTTCAGATTTTAATTCTAAAGACTCTACTCTGCTCTTGAGAGTAGATAATTCATTCCGGAGGGAGGTATTTTCGGCTTGAAGCACCTGTAGATTGTTAGAGAGGCCATTAAAGTCCTTCTTGAGCTCAGTAAATTGTGAAGTTTGTAGTTTGGACATTTTAGAAATTGAAGCCAAGACATCGGATTGTGATTTTTTTAAATCGTTAATAGCTTTCATAATATCGTTAATAGTTATCTGTTGAGAAGTTTTTGGCGAGGTGTAAGCAGAAGTAGAAGTAGATGAAGATGAGTTAGATCTAGTTTTTGGTTTATGTGGAGAAGTACTCATAATGAAAGCAGGATCGGGTGGGCAATCGTTATCACTATTTCTACACTTTGGTGCCCAGTAAAGTGAGACAGTTTAATAAATTTTCTATTCGAACGTTAATTATCAGTAATCACTAGCGCACGGTGCATAGTGACAAACAATGAGGTGATTTGATCAGACGGTGTATATATATACGTTCGATTAGGTCCTATCTCAATTACCGGGCGGCAGCGATAAGACAGCCGTTGTGGATAAAGTTTAATCTTAACAAAGTCGTTAGAGTAGGTACAAAGTTCAATTCGTGTGGTATATAACAAGTTAATTTGGTATTGGAATCAATCAATAACTACACAATAATCAAAAAATTACCCATTTTATGACGATTTTTTTGGAGGTTGAAACACGCAAAATGATCAGAATACTAAAACACAAATTTTGGTATAAAATAAAAGAAAAACCGTTCACATTTTCACATATAACTAGTTAAAGTAGTCGAGAGCGCATTATAACTTCACGAGTGTTCAAACAACTAATGTTTAATAATTTTTTATTTTTTCTTGGAATTGAGAATAATTTTTTTGCATATTTAACATTTTCAATGCATATTGTTTACGAAAAGACGGATAAATAAATACAAAATAAAAATAAATTATCGAGGGACCACTCACATTGAGAATAATAATAATAACAATAATAATAATAATATGCGCCTGCAATATTTTTGGTAGGCACCGCACACAACTCTAAATGCGTGAGCGCCGTGCTGAGTGGCCGCCGGCAACTAAGTGTACAGCTCAACACGCACAACTCCGCGTAGCCCAACGACGACGACGACGACGCAAGGACATGATTCAGAGACTTAAATTAAACCATATGAATGATAATATTAATAATAATTGATCGTTGGCCGTATAGGTATAAATCGCGATAGAATAATACAAAAATAATAGTATACAAAGACAATAAGTTGATAAAAATTACATCACATGGACATTAATTATAATAATTCACAAACGATTACTGGACGAGGAAGGTGGACGCGATAAGGAACTTGTCGCCGGTCGATGTTGCGAATTTTAGGATATAGGCTCCAACACATATTTTGCATTTTTTTTTTTTGTGATATTTAACCTTTTTTAGCTCCTACAACTTCCTAGCCCTAGTTATAATATTTATCATTAGTACACTTATGCATCATAGACTAATAATATTCAATAAATAAGTAGCAAAAGAATTAAGAAAACATATGACGAGCTTGCCCCTTAGGAATCCTCTTATTCTTTGTGCTCATTGTAGTGTGGCATACAGTTGATATTCGCCAAATTAAAAACATTGAGTATAAAGACATTTTTTGTGTTTTACTGGTTAAAAAAAAAAAAATTAAATGATAAACATTAAATTTTTAAATATGATGTTCAAAAACATTTTCAATATTGATCTATTGTATGCTTCTCGGAAAAATGCAGACATAATTTCAAAGTCGATAACCACACAATAGTAGTTATAAACAATCCTGTAGTTACGTTCAATAATATTCAAGACCCAGATAAATCATCAGTCAATACCACAAGAAATGATAATTTCATAAAATGTATTATTTCACAAATACCATTTCAAAATAGGCAATCCACATTTAAAAAGTATGTGTATTAATCGCTGCCACAAAAAAATAAAAATAAATCTGAACACATGGTGTACTTTATTGTTTTAATATAAATGTATAAAACAAAGGAAGTATTTATTTTATCAAGAACATATCCAAATTACATTTCTACTTTAATTATATAATTTAAATATAAAATTATATAATTCAAATGATAAAATTAACTTGGCACTCTTTAAAGATTGAAGTTTCAAACATGTACAGCCAAGCAAAACAGATATTTGTGTTTTCAACACACTGTAGTAATAATCAAAACTTTTTATGGTCAAATATAACATGAATAGTGTTTTGAAGATAATATATTAAATATACAGTATTTGGTGTATTTAAATGAAATTAATCGCACAGTAGATAAAAATCAAAAATTAACAATGAAATAAAAAAAAAAATTATAATAAATACGCATAAATAAAAATAATGAAAGCACATTCTTTTTGAAATTACAAAATTAATATTGATCACTCTGATCATTGCATACAACAAAACATATATACTCGTTAATAAACTGGAGATCTACGGCTAGTTGAATTAGATTTGTTAAGATCAGACTTCCGTTTTTTTTTGGGTGGTTCAGATGTTTGTGAAACTTGTGCTACGTCATTTCCAGTAACTTCTTCATCACTTTCCTGTGAGATTCATAAATACCATATAAGTTTTATACATTTCTTAAATTGTTTTTCAATGATTTAATGCTTGATTTTTACTCACTTCTGAATTGTTTTGTTTACTCAGCATCTCTTGAAGTTTGTTTACATTGAGTCTAAAGTCACGGGCCGAAGTGAGTTTCAAACTTTTTATCAAATTTTGATCCTATAAGCAAAAAACAATTGAAAAAAAAAATTCAGTACTTGAATTTAAATATGTAAAGATTATAAACATATTCTACTGCAATAATAACCTTGCATTTTTTCCCTAATTTAGTAATTAAATTCACAAACAATTCTAACTCAGTTACTACTCTAGGAATATAATTAGCTTGACGACGGGTTTGATTTTTTAATTGTGTTGATTTCTTTTCTTTGTCAGTTAATGGTCTGTCATGCTGAAATATATATGTATAACTATTAGTCATTATTTCAGTACTTAGCGAAAAATTAAATGAAATGTTTATACCTCGACAAACATGATAAACTTAGAAACATCAGGAGACAATTTATCGTTGACAATTTCAGATAATTTTCCCAACCTAGAAAAAAAATATTTAACAATTACAATTTGTCAATTGAAAATATTTGGATATACTCAACAATGCTTGTTTATAAACAGGTTCGTGGTATGAAGAACGGGTTAAGAAATGTTTTACAACCGTATTGATGGTGCGATAGACTTGATACAACAAATTGAACACAGACTCGGTGCATTGGCCCAATGGAATCACTGATTTTATAAAATTAGTGGACGCCAATATTATCAATACAATACGGTGGCATATAGCCTTTTCTCTAGCTTTTAACCTGTCTTGGCACATTATTTTAATTTTGTTTTGTGATGCGCTCAGCTCTGCCTTGATTCGGGATAGACAAAATAGGACATGATTTAATTCATTGCATAAACCCTGACACAGTATAGGACATAATATTGATTTGTTCCAAGTCGTTATGATTTTCAATGGTTTTAGTTGTGAATCAATGCCTACATGAGACTGAAAAACATTAAAAAATAAACATTATTATATTACTGTGAAAACTATAAAACAAACTTAATAACATTTTTTTTTTATAATTAAAAAAAAAAAAAATAATAATAAAATTGATAAACTCAAACATTTTAACAAATCTAAGAAGTCTTTAGTTCCAAATACTATATAAAAAAAAAAAATGTATATAAATATAAAAAAATAAAAAAAATAAATCAATTCAAAATAATTTATTTAAGTTACATTTGCTAAAATCAAATGATTTAAAAGAATTAAACATTTGAATAAAATGTTAAATTTAATCAAAGTTAGGGTTTTATTTTTTAGTTATTTTAGATGAAAAAATTTGTAAAAATTGTATGCAATAAATTTATATATATAGAAAAAAAAACAACAATTTTTGTTAACTGCTGATTTGAAGATACTATCAGAATACTACAATAGTAGACTACCAAATACCATAGTCAGCCAAGTTATTCTAAATATTTTTAAATATTCTATGATGAGTAGATAATATAAGAACTGTTATACATTTTTCTCTTAATTTCACACATGTTAAACAGATAATAGTTTTTCAATTTTTAATAAAATTATTTTTTTGTCTGAAAATTTACTTACTTGACTTATTCGACCAAAAGCATTACATAAGTTTTTAATTGTTATAGTTAGCATAATAGGGTCTTCTTGATTCGCAGCATGCATTTCTATCACAAGATTCAAGAACTCTTTAGAATTGTTAGAGTTGGAAAATGAATACTTTTCAGCCATTGCAGATAGCCAAACTAAAACCTATTGAAAATGCTTACTGAATCATTAGCTTTTTTAAGATAGTTTTAACTAATTTAGATATGAAATATATTTACATTTTTAACTTTATTATCATTGTTACTTTTAATTGAATGACATATGACAGACACACATCCAATTAGGTAACTTTCAATTTTATCATAAGTATCATCATCATCATTATCAGTTTGACTATTTACATTATCAATTTGATTCATTTCCAAAACTTTTTCCAAATGTGATCTGATATTACGAAGCACAGTAAATATTTCTCCTGATTCATCACTTACATCTTCACAGTCTGATAATTGATATTAAAAAGGTTTAGTTTATCTTATTTGAAAAAAAAAAAAGAAACATGTTAACACAATATTCATACTCACTGGAATCTACAAAAAATTTGTCCAATTTTTTGTAGTGAGAACTGACAAGTTTAATTATTTGTAAATAACATTCTAATCCAAGTTCTACGGTAGTATGGCTGGATTTTATTTTATCAGAAATGTCAAACAAAAAATAATCATACAGGAGTCTATAAAAATGATTGAAAATACATTATTCTATTAAACATATCAAAATTTAATCTTACTTTGTCAATTTACACAGACGTTCATATAAATTTGACGGTTTTAAATCACGTGAAATCAAATTTTTTACTTCAAACAAATATGTTTGAACCAGTTTCAAAACGAGTTCCCAGAGTCTCACATTTTTTTTCAGTGGACGAACAGTACGTTCAGAAGCCCATTTGACATTTTCGCTAAAACAAATATTTTTGTACTCATTTGGTTGGATTTGATATATTATTGGCAATAAACAAATTACTTACGTAAGTAGGGAAAGAAACTTGTACAAAACATCAAAGTCTAAATGTATAGCTGGTTCAATAAATTTTGAGGCGGCTGCATTTGTTTCAGCTTTAGCTTTTTTATTTCCTTTATCTTTTTTTTTATTTGTTTTGTCTGATGCCTTTAAATAAATTAAAAGTTATAAATATTTATACTAAATATATATATATATATATATATATATATATGTTACGGGCAATGTGGAATACCGGGCAAAGTACACTTTGCCCGGGCAATGTGAACCACGGTATTTTTCTAATATCATTATATAATTTTACTAATAAATTTAATTCAATTATGGATTCATTATATTATATTGATGGAATGAAAAAAAATTAATTAACATCATTATTTTATATATTATATTATATCGTATTATTATATTATCTCATAAATTAAATTTCTAAAAATTAACTAATATCATATCAATCGTGCATACCACCATGGTACAAAACATTCACCATATGAAGCGATGTTTGGTACACCCCCTAAAATTGGCTTAACATCTTCATTACTTCCTGCAAACATAATAGAAAAATTAAAAACCGAAGAAGAACTACAGGTTGCTTTAGATTCAATAGAGGTCCTTTCTAACGACAACAAAAGTAATGAAGTGATTTGTGATATAGAAAAAGAATATGATGAAGATCAAAATATAATTGAAAAACAAACAAAAACAAGACAAACATCAATTAACCAAAACAGGAAAGAGTCATTAAATAATCTGAAAATTCAAGCCAAAAAAATGACGGAAATGTCCGAAAAACGATTTTGTCAAGGAAATGTTGGGGAGTCAGTCAGTGTTAAAATTCCTGATGTAGATAGAGCACGGAGTGATCTCAGATGTGTTCTTTGCGTGATTATGTCAGGTAATAATAATTTATTAAATAATATATTATATCACTATTAAAATTTTAAAATACCTATATTTCAGTGAAAGATAACTTCTACGAAATCGGTACGACCGAAGGAAAACTGCAACAACTATACAGTAGAAACCAATTTACGATTTGTAAAGAAAAATTTGTAGAGATCGAAGACGTACCGGGTAATTCAATTTCATTGCGAGAAGCAGCCCGCTGCTTTTCTAATTTAGGGGGACAAGGATATGATCGGTGTACCTGTACACAGGGTTGCAAAACAAATAAATGCAAGTGTCGAAAAGCAGACAGGCTATGTAATTCTAAGTGTCATTCTTCTAAATCTTGTACAAATAAATAATTAATAATAAAATTATAATTTAATTAGAAAAATTACAATAAAATTAGTAAATTTTAAAGTAATTTAATTTATCATAAAATAGTCATAGTTCATTATAAAATTCCATTGAATTTAATTTATTAGAAAAATACCATAATGATATTAGTAAATTTTTAGAAATTTAATTTATGAGATAATATAATAATACGATATAATATAATATATAAAATAATGATGTTAATTAATTTTTTTTCATTCCATCAATATAATATAATGAATCCATAATTGAATTAAATTCATTAGTAAAATTATATAATGATATTAGAAAAATACCGTGGTTCACATTGCCCGGGCAGGACCACATTGACCGGGCAAAGTGTACTTTGCCCGGTATTCCACATTGCCCGTAACATATATATATAATTAAAACATTTTTTTTTTAATACAAATTGAAATTTACCACTAAAGCTTCAACGATATGGTCATATTTAGAAAACAATTTCAATAATTTTTCACTGCATTCTTTATCGTGGTTAGGCTCATTCCAAGAATTTATTATATATACAATAAGTGCTTGGTAAACACATAAAATTTGTTTTATGACATCTGGATGATCAGATGCATTAGGAATTATATCCAGGAGACAGTCATTTTCATCCTAAATTAATGAAAATAAATAATTCAAATAGTAAATATTTATTAAAAGTAAAAATTATTCATGATTGAATGGATTACTAACCACTTTTATTTCATCTGTATTACATTCACAATAAAAATTTACTAGCTTATTGAGGAGTATTTTCAGTTCATCAATGTTATTATACTCTTTAATACTTTCCAATGCTATACTAGTAACAACTACATGTTGGGCTAATAAAATTAATTCTTCTAGAGGTTCCTATTGGTAACATAATATTATGTTTTTTTAATTATTCAGTTACAAGTTTTAACATACTAACATGATTAATATAATTATTATCTTTGCCCATGACAATAGATTTGTTGAACTTCAGAGATTTCTTGTTTTCTGTTTCATGTTTGTTACACCATGAACTCAAATGGTCTAAAAGTAAACTATTGACACACTCACACAGTTCATTATTGTGCGAAGTCACCTTAATAAGTCCTCTATAAAGTGTCCGTTTGATTTCTGATTTTTGAAAAAAACAAGTTTTAAGTATATCCAAAATTTCCAAACAAATAGTTTTATTGTTATCTGGGTCCTCAGAATCATTATTCACATGAACATCTACAGAATTTCGATCAAGTACCATCTAAAATCATAGTAAATTAATTAATTTTATTTTATTTTCTGTCTATTCATTATAAAAATCAGTCATGAATGTGAAGTCAGTAAAAAAATATAAAGAGAACAGTAATACTTGTGAGTTATATTTAAAATAGTTGTATATATTAACACTAAAAATTAATTGACATTTAAAACTTGAATGTAAAATAACCCTATTTGTAATTTCATAAAATCAGTTTAGAATGTGATGAAAATAAAAACATGTGAAAAAAAAACAGAAAAATAAATAACGTTTATAAGTAAATTTATATATATGGCTAGATTGTGAATGAACAGTACATGTGAGTAGCCGAAGTACATTTAACATTTATGATTTTTGGTCGAGGTTGAGAAAACTGAATCTTAATTATTAATAGTCATTCAACCGTTAAAAGAATAAAAAAATTAATGGCAGCCTAGACAAGTTGTAATTTTTAAATAGAGGCTTGTACATGTATATATAATAAATACAAAATATTTATAGATAATAAATTCATAGTAGATGGAAAACTTAAAACCAATTAATTCCAAGTATTTTATACACATTGAAATATTATGTTACCTGAGTAAAGAATCCAGGCCATGAATCTTGGCTATTTGTATTTTGACTCAAAGTAGTAAAATTATCTAAACGTACACTACATAATATTTCAATGAATCCCAAAACTGCACAATGTCTTAATTCATAATCTCTGGAAATAATTTGAGTAAACAATATTTAAGAAGTAAATAACACAAACTGTGGAGGTGCAATCATTTTTGAATTTGTAATACTGTCACTTCTCAACTAGTTTATATAAGAATTTGACAGTATATTTAAAAAAAAAATTGTTTACAGTAAAACTTACTTTGACATAAGTTCTTTGCGTAAAATCATGATGACGTTATCACGTAAATGTGTTGATATTTTTAGTACTGGCATTACAGCGGAAGTAACTTTATCTGTTATGCCAACTGGTATTTCTTTGAACAACCTCAATAGCTCAGAATTATTTTCTATCACCGTGGCCTTTTGGTTTTTACAAAGTTTATGTAAACATTCTAAATTATAAAACTTAAATGAATTATTCAATTTAATTATAATTATTTTGAAAGAAAATAAGTACCTAAATATTGGTTTGATTTTGGGTATGATGTAATAAAATCAGTCAACTTTCGTAAAACACTACTAGTGATAAATGATCGTCTATGAACTAATGAAACTATAATAAATAAGCCAAGTTGATGAATTTTGTTAGTAATCTCCACATTTTCTATAATTTAATGTAACCAAAAATGAATTAATATTTTAATTGATTATACAGATTCATAATAATAACATTTACTTTTAAATACGGAAGAAGTAGATCCAAGGAATGATAAACCCAAATTCACTAGACCCTTGAATACTTTTTCATAACTTGATATTCTAAACAAATGGGTTATAATTATAATGATGTAATTATAAACATTATGGTGTTTTTTCATTACATACTCGCTTTTTATAAATAATTGAAATTGAGAGTACACATCATAAATGTCTGTATAATTGATTTTTAACCAACAAGAACGTTGAGTATTTTCAACCTCTAGTAATGACTGAACGACAAGCTTTTTTATCAAACCAATTACCTAAAATAAAGTAAAAGAAATATTAATAATTTTGCATATTTTTTATTTGCATATAAAACAGAGAAATATACTTACTATCACTTCATATGGTGCACAGCAAGACATTGTAAGTAAAAATGATAACATAAATGGTCCAAAAATCATATTAGGAGCACCGATACTGTTTTTTATATACTTAGTTACGTCATTTACAAATGAAGAATGTACTTTAGCAAAATCTTCCAAGAGAAATAGTACTGTACTTTCAGCTTCTAAAATTTCTTTTTTTTCAGTAACTTCTAAAAATGTATTACAACAAGAATAATTAAAATTAACAATTTTGTACATAATATAATACATTTATTTTAACTATAAATATATATTAAAACAATACATTAATACACTACCAATGTCAAATGCATTTTCTGCATTATTTTGGTCGACATGGTACTTATCATCAAAATACTTTTGTAGAGTACAAAAAAGACTTAAAAAATCTCCACTTGAACAAAAATGTAAAATTTGTTGTAACAGAGGAGGAACTTCTTGAGGCTTCAGTTGACCAAAGTAAGCACATAGAGTTTTTATAACTAATTCATGTTCTTTGGCAGTAAGTTGTGTTCTCCTGTAAGTTCATATAAGATATATGTAAATGACTATGTATATAAAAAGACTAAAAGGGTAAATTAATAATGTAACTACCTAAACATCAATGCAAGTGATACTGTGATATTTGATTGCACTTTACGACGACAGATATCAGTGATAATCAGTTCTTTGTATTCAGCACCAGTCATTTGTATACCGTCTGCAGTTAATAACTTGATTTCAGATACTATTTTAAAAATTTGAGGAATCAATTCCTTCCAACTAAAATTGAAAATATGAATTAAAAACATTAGTTTCTAAGCAGTCATGTCCAAGAAGTTAATATTGAAATAAAATATTTAAGTAATTAATACCTCTGCATACTATTATCATTAGATTCTTCAATGTCTTTTTTACACATATTTATGAATTTGATCAGCTGCTCAGTTGATAATTTTGTTAACTCTAAGGATAAGCGGGAAATCAAACTAACTTTCATTTTGTCTGGTATTTCTGCATTGTTAATTGCGTTTAATACGTATTCATAAACCTAAATGAAAACAAAATAATAGTCAAATTTGATTTGAAGATAAAATACTTAAACATGACATTGTTATGACCAAATTTAGAAAAAAATAAAAAATTCGGCAACACGACAACAATAATTGTGATATGAATTTAAAGTACTTTTTCATTTGGGTAATCATAATTCCATTATTATTACAGCAAAACTATACGAGATCATCATTTTTATTAAATTGTTATAGATTAAAAGTTCAAAAATCAAATTAAAACAATATAGTTTATAATCTATCCATATAGGCTGTGGAAATGTCTGCATCTTTATCGTTAATGACATTATCCTAATACCAGTAACCTATCAAAAGTGGTTTTTAAACAAAATTAAAAGTTATTGCCAAAAACATGCAGTAGCCATAATTTATCTCTTATAAGTTTTTTTCTAAACTAATAAACATATTATTTTGTACATGAATTAGAAATAATAACCAAATAATATCATTAGTAGTTCACTGCATAAACTGGAAATTGAAATAATCGAAAATGATAATAATAATAATATATATATATATATATATATATATATATATATATATATATATATATATATATATATATATATATATATATATAATTATTAAAATAATTCTGAATGATTGCAATGGTAAAATTTACTTATATAGGTATGTAATTTGTGTGATTTCATCTTTCACAAAAAAAAAAAAAAAAAAAGTAATAATTATAATAATACCAAATTATGAAAATTAATGACAATATTATTCTGTTCTTCAATATTTATACATTTTTATTTTGAAATGTTCAAACACAAACATCAATCACTCAAAACGGTACAGAATTAAATTAAAATTGTTCATAAATTAAAAATCACTAAAGAAAAGACAAGCGTATAATACAATACCTTTTCTACGGTTTTTCGGGCATCTGATTTTACGGAAAGTCCCACTAATATGTATTCCAACACTTTGGGTCCATCTTCACTGGCAATTTTTTCATCTATCAATGAGTATATCTATACCGAAATATGAAACAATACAAAGTCAAAGTTTATATTTCATAGAATTTAATGTTAATATAGTAAAAATTTGATGACGTATTAAAAGCAATGTAAAGTTAATAAATACATTTAAATGAACCACAAAAATACAACTAATTACAGGAACTAACCGTGTCCAAATCGAGCTCTTGGCTCACAAACGTTTGAAATTCTTCAAAATCTTCACTGCTGTTGAGTCTCTTGTTGGCGAGATCAACAAGACTCTTGATTTTAGAACTAGTCATTTTGTATTTAAACGTCACACATTCGATACAACCTCAACACAAAACGATGAAATACATAGGTTAACTATATAATTGAGTAAACTCAGGTCCAACGAACGATTAATTCATTCGAATACGTGTTGAGAAATATTTGTTTATTGGTGTTCAAAACGAAATCTTGAAATGAACACGCCTAACTCGGTCGAGATCGTTATGTTGTCAACCGTTACTCATTGTGAAGACGAGAAATCACGGAAAACGGAGGGAAACGAACATACGATTCTTTCGTTATCAACGGTGTTATCAGTAGGTAGTGAACCATGCCGAAACCATATGTTTATTTACACTACCCCCGGAAAGTGGCCACACACTACACGAGTGTGACACCGAGTAACTCAATCGAAATACACGGTATCGTTTTAAATGCGCACGTTTAGATAAAAGTCAGTGTAATACAATGGTGTGAAATGTTAATTAATAAAAATCGTGCTAAGAGTATACACTGTACACCGTACGAGAACGAATAACCGTCGAGCACTGGTGTCTACTGTCTGGTACAGTCAGATAAAAAATGATAAGTTTTATGGTGATCGTTATAAAAAAATTATAAAAAAGTAGTAAAAACCAACATGTTTGATTGAATTTTATTCATTACAATAATGATATTACCAATACACGAAAATACACCTATTATTTAAAATATAACACAATAATGTAAATAATAATAAAAAAAAAAAAAAATAAAAACATTGGTGTGAATATACTTTTTGACTAGGGCGGGCAGACCTCCATAGCTGTGGAGGCTAATTGTGAAATTTTGGATTATATACCGGTAATTTGTTTCACAACTATTTTGTCGAAAAAACGAAAAAATGGCCCAATAATAAATTGAAAAATTGATATATTTTATAGAAGATTTCCATACGCATCTTGAATGAAGATTCTAACGTAAATATTTGAAATGTTATGCTAATTTGAACTTGAAATACACGCGAATTTTCAACTTTTTTATCAAAAAAACGTCAAAACGGCCCTAAATTCAATATCAAGTATTTTGAAAAATTAATTAATTATGTAGATGTTATTCATACACATCTAACAAAGTTCGAATGAAGATTCTAACGTAATTATGTGAAATGTTATACGAATTCGAACTTGAAAAACACGCATTTTTTCAACTTTTTCGTCAAAAAAACGTAAAAATGGCCATCAATTCAATGTCGAGTTTATGGAAAAGTTAAAATATTTTGTAGATGTTGTTCATGCACAACTACTGACATTCAAATGAAGATTCTAACGTAAATTTGTGAAATGTTATATTTATTTGAACTTGAAAAGCACGCGTTTTTTCAAGTTTTTTGTCGAAAAAACGTAAAAATGGCCTTAATTCAATGCATAGAATATTTAAAAGAAATTATATTTTGTAGATATTGTTCATACACATCTAATGACATTCGAATGAAGAGTGTAACGTAATTATGTGAAATGTTATACGAATTCGAACTTCAAAAACACGCGTTTCATCAACTTTTTCGTCGAAAAAACGTAAAAACGGCTCTAAATTCAAAGTCAAGTATTGTGAAAAGTTAATTTATTTTGTTGATATTGTTCATACACATCTAATGACATTCGAATAAAGAGTCTAACGTAAATATTTGAAAAGTTTTAATAATTCGAACTTGATAAACACGCGTTTTTTTTATCTTTTTTGTTGAAAAAAACGTAAAAATGCCTTAAATTCAATGTCTAGAATATTGAAAAGTTAATATTTTTGAAGATGTTTTTCATACACATCTTATGACATTCGAATGAAGACTCTAATGTAATTATGTGAAATGTTATACGAATTCGAACTTGAAAAACACGCGTTTCATCAACTTTTTCGTCGAAAAACGTAAAAATAGCCCTTAATTCAATGTCTAGTATATTGAAAAGTTAATATTTTACATTCTGAGTGAAGCGAAGGATCTTATGGTTTTACAATGATGTTTATTTTTTTTCATTTTTTTTTTCTGTAAACACTTTTTCGTATAGAAATCCTTGTCCAAAAGTTTCGTCCAGCAACTTTTTAGATTCGAAATTAAATTGAGATGGTACTTGAAAGAGGTCAATTTTCCAAAATCTAAATAGTTTTTCCAGTAATCATGAATAACGATCGAAAAACTGAGTAAAGATGGTAAATTTTTTTTTAATTTGGTTTTAAATTAATTAATATGAATACAAATAACGTGAGTCGTGTGTACATCACCAATATCCAAATGGAAATAAAATGAAAAAATGGAAACGTCAAACGGTTTCGCCGCTATAGTGTGGCACAGCCATACGTACGGTTTTTTCAAGCACCGGCGGTAAAACCGTTCGGCCTAAATGGCGAAAAAACCGCAGTGTGGCGAGACCCTACATCTTTTGTGATTTCTATTTCCCGCTCGCGAAGCACCGATCCGTCCGATCGGACCGCGTTACGTTCACGACGATTTTGGGAAATCGCGCGCGCGGTGTGTTGCGGCAAACGACTATTATAGACTATATAATAGTATCGTTGTATATTATAAACGTATTATATTGTGTCATGCGTACCCGCACGCGCGTGTGAACGTTTTTGAATAATGTTAAAAAAAAAAAAAAACTCGTAGCGAGCCCACGACGACGACGGCCGGAGATGATATTGTTATTAATTTTTTTTTATTATTATTGAAATATAATTAAAATCTATACCTAAATAATTAGCATAACTAGTGATGTTGATTTCAAAGTTACAATACTACACAGCGAGACTTACAGAATGGGGGAGCGCTCAGTAGTGTCACCCGATATATTATTAATCAAATAGTTTTGTCACGCCGTGACTACTCGTGATGGTTTTCGTCGAAACATTTCGTCCGTTCCCCGCGCCGAGATGATTAATATTATTATTCGAATACGAGACGGTCCCCCCGTTAAATGATCAGTCGTCGTGTTTCTCGTTTCCAGACGATTTCTCGGAAACGCGCCGTTCGTCCGTAGCCTGTGGGCATTACACTCTGGTACCGATCCAAAGACATCGTGTCTTCGATTGATTACGGCTCAAGAAAAATCAATCGACGTAAAATTAAAAAAAAAACATTAAATAAAAAACATAATGAATGCTTTCGATAAAATAAAATCCCGAACGTCCGTTGCTATCTATAAGCTGTGACCTTACGTATTCGGGTATTCATGTCGTATGCGGTCTACCGCCCGTTTCTACACATCATATGCGGTCTACCGCACATTTGTCGTCTACTACGCATGCGGTCTACCACATAGTTAAAAATGTGAATGAATACATAAATGTAGAATTACAATATATTTATGAATGTAGAATTTCAATATAATATATAATAATACAACAAAATATATAAAAATATGCATTAAAATATGTTGGTAAATTAAATTAGTATATGCATATACATGTATTAAAAACTAACTGACAACAAAATGTAAAAATATATAGAAATAGAAATATAGAAATATGCATTAATCAATTTAAATTAGGTGCAATATAATTTCACATATCTTGAAACACAATCAAATGTGTTGTCATTTTGGTTTTTTAGTCGCCACCATGGTGCATAAGTCGAAAAAACTTAAAAATGGCCATAAATTCAATGTCTAGAATATTGAAAAGTAAATATATATTTTTTTTTTATTCATGGTACAGCATCAACTGCTAAGGTAGTTTAGCTTGCAACAAAAATTGGTATTTACTACATAATAGAGTATAGTTATACAATAAATCCTTAAATTAAATCATACATATCAATTTGTTTTAAAAATATGATTATTTTGTTGGTGTTGTCATGGATAGGGCTGAGGGCTTCAAAAAGGTTGTCGGGCAATTTTAGACTTTTTCTGGTATCTATATGGATACGGCAGTGGATAAGGAGGTGCTTGACTGTGAGAGGTTCTCCGCAGGTTAGGCACATTGCTAGGTTTTCTCTGCGCATAAGATGTCCATGGGACATTTTTGAGTGACCTACACGTAATCTATTGATAACTACTTCATCTTTGCGATTTGATGTATGGGGTTTAGGCCAGTATTCGGTAGTATTTTTTATTTCTCTCAGTTTGTTATTGGGTGTACGACGCCATTCAGATTCCCATAAATTATTGGTACAAAAGGTGTTGACATTCCTATGGATGTCGATGAGTGAGGAGTACGTGCGTATTTCGGTCAGAGGGTTATTTACTGCTTCACGAGCTACTTTGTCAGCTTTCTCATTGTCATCAATTCCACAATGGCCAGGTGTCCATATGAACCGTATGTTCTTGTTGGCTTTTTCAATGATGTTGCTTATTTTAATTGCTAGGTTGCTTGAGTGTAAATTATATTTCAGATTGTTTAGAGTGCTGAGCGAATCTGTACAAATGTTAATGGTGGAATCGGGTAGTTGAATGGCTAGGTGGACTCCTTCCAGGAGTGCAAATATTCCGCTGTATATATACTGTTATGGTCTGGTAATTTGTACGATATGGATTGCTCTCCGTTTATGATAGCGATCGCAACACCTGAGTTTGTTTTGGAGGCATTTGTATAGATTTGTGGTTTAGATGGAAAAGAGTCCATGATTTCATTGAATAAATTTTTATATATAACATTTAACGTTTAACGTTATGATCCGCTAGACTGGTGTCCACAAGAAATGTTGGAACCCTCCAAGAAGGCACCACACTGTATTCTCGTTTGATAATTAAATTTGGATCAATATTGGTGTGTGACATTTCATATAACATCCTTAAACCCAGTGTTTTTTTAGATTGGGATTGGAGCAAAATGTATTTGCAAAACGATTTTGTGTTAAAAATGGTAATGTTGAGTTTTCTGAGGAGGATAGGATGCGAGCAATATAATTTAGAGCTAATTTGATTCTACGAATGTGAAGGGGAGGTTATCCAGAGATAGATAATATACTTGGAATGGGGCTGCTTCGAAATGCTCCAGTTCCAACTCTTAGACCGCTGTTGTGAATTATATCAATTCTTTTAATAATATTGGGGTTTGCATTGGTATAGCAGATGGATCCATAGTCTAACCAACTAGGGTGGTTGAGACGTGGTTGACGGGGCAGGACGTTTAACTGGGTTTGGAGAAGTTATGTTGACAATTTTGTTGGATGATGATTTGAGTTTTTCGGTTAGCGAGGTTTTTTTTAGGTTGATCGATAGTGATTAGATCACCATAATCATTTGCTTGGTTTGGTGTTAAAGGAACGTTATTTTGAGTGGAATAGATATTTTGAGCATTAACACTAGCAGGTGGCGAGAGAGATACATTTTTTTCTACATTTGGGATTGGTGATAGGTCATTGGTTTCTTCCATGTCGGTTTCGGTCATATCGATGATATTGAATTGTTCAGGACGTATATTTTTACATTGGCTTGAAAAATGACCGGTTTTACGACATTGAAAACAAGTTACAGTGTCATCGGTAATAAATATTCTAAAGGTAGTGTTTTCTAATGTTACTGTGATTGAACTAGGTAGTTTGGATACACTGTCTTGATTAATGTATACTTGTCTTCTGAAACTTAGTATATTCGCGAAATGTTCTGTTGCAAAACCAGCTTTCATATGAGAAATTTGGGAAGTGGTTTTAATTCCTATTTCATGGAGAGCGTTTAGTATAAGGTGATTTGGGATAGTAGGGTAAACATTGGATAGAATGATTCTTTTGGACCCATTTATAAGTCTACGGATGGGGATTTATGTTTCATTGACATGAATTGCAGAGTGAGTTTTGAGTAGATTTTCCATGACGGCTTGACTATTGAAGAATATGCAGAATTGATTATTTGATACAAATTGAATATATTCTGCGGGTATAATTTTACTGATTGAGATAACGTATTCGATTTG
>JALBXZ010000292.1:0-30000 GCA_027580255.1 Therioaphis trifolii
ACCCGGCACACCCTGTACGCAGTGTACGTTCACAGACGCGATATTCCCGTCGGACGTTTTCCCGCAGACGAGTCGTCGTCGCGCGTACACGCGTTTATTGGCCGCCCCCGGTGTGCAGTCGTCGTCGCGATGGCCGACGGTTAAAAACTGTGCGCCGTAAAAAATAACGACGGCGGCCGTTCCTCGCGGGGCGATCTCGACAGAAATGATAAATAATATTATACCTAGCGCGTTTGGCTCACCGGCCGCGTCTTCTTAAAACGTCGGCTAATGGACGTATCCGTCTAGTGGAAACGGAGGGGAAAAAAAGCAAAAAACAAAAAACGCTATTTTACCGTCGACCGGTGCACGTCTCACGGCGTTTTATCCCGCCCGAACGTCATGCTCTTTTTAAGATTCGAGTCGGCCGGACGACTTCGTTTCAAGACGTTTCACCGACGGGACAGCGTGATGAGTTATTTTACCGACGCGGGTTTACAAACTTTCTACAAACTTCAAAAAATATTTTTAAAAAATAAATAAATAAATAAACACCGGCATGCATGGTTAAAACCGTACGGAAACTTTCCGGGACGTTTTTTTCCACCTCGGACGACCCGGCCCGCGGTAAAGGTGTTCACTATTGACCTACTACTCAATTACAGCGACCGTCTGATTTCGGCGCCGGTGTCCAAAACCCGCATGCCCTATGCACGGCTTGATTGATGGTATTGGTCCCGTGCACGACTCTGAACACGGGCCTTTTCTCGCGCCGTTCCCGTCGGAGCTTATCGCGTGCGCTTTTCGTTTTGAAACGTACGATTAAACCGACAGGAGCGCCGACTCCGGCGTCGCACTGTTTAAATGTGATTTTCTTCTACCGCGATCTCCGTGGAAAACTCATTGGGATTCGTCGTATTATATTATATTCAAACATGTTAATACTAATTGTCTAAATATAACTAAACATAGTTAAAATTTACCGTTGTAGAAAAAAAATTCTAAAAAATCAATACGGTTATAATTTTTATTAAAATAATATTATATTAAAATTATTACAGATAAATCCCTTGGTACTTGTCACGGATATTCGATAAGTATTTTATTATATTTTGATCTTTTTTTTATACTTTTTATAAGTACTCGTGAAGTCGTGAATAGTATGTACTAACCGTTGTTTATCAGTTGAGGCCATTTGATTAAAACAAAAGGACTTTCGAGATTGATTTTATTTTCGTATCCGTCTCCTCCTGCGTTTTTTTTAAGACTGAAAATTGAAAGAAGTACGAAAATAATAGAGGGAGTGAGTATACTAAAATATATGCTTTTTCCGAATATTTTTCTTGCGAATGCTATTGAGCTTTCGTTTCAAAAAAAAAAAATACGAATAAATCCGAAAATTTTAAGTATCAGTTAACGCGTTCGTAAATTCGGTTTTGTCTTCACATATAGTAAAACGAGTTGTATGGAAACGTGGAAACATAGGCACGAACATCTTAAGTAAATACGTACGGAATCGTGGCCCTTAAAATGTGCACGATTTCGTACGCTGATAAGGACCGAACAGAATCGTGTTGTACTACCCATTGAGTTCTTGTACGAGATCGTTCAAAAAACGATATTTTATAGTGTGAAGAGATCAAACCGATTAAATAAGCGTTGTTAACGTTCAATCAATTGTATTTATTACATGTTCTTTTGTGTAGCGATTTCTGTAACTCTGTTTTAATAAATATTAATTTATGTTGATCGCACTTGATCTGCACACTCTAGCCTCTACTTCCTAGATCATAAACAACTCTCTACGAGTTAATATTGACTTTTTAAACTATTCATAACTCCGACGATTGATCAGTTACGAAAAAAATATCTCTGCAATAAAAACGTACCGTATCCAGAAATAACTAGAATGAACTTTGTTAATAACTAATAGTTTTTATAAATCACACAAATGTTATAATCAAACCGAACTCCTGATAATAATTTGATCAATGTGTAACAAATGTTTATGAATTATTTAAGATTAAAAATAATATGATGAAATACCAAATTAATTCACAATTTAGTACTAACTTTTTAAATTAATACCATTTCAAATATATATGGTACTGCACATAATTTTAGTTCCTGTCAAGGCCGTATCCAGAAATATTTTTTTGGCGGTTCCAAAATATGTTTATTGTAATTTTACTAAATTTAGGTTTTAAAATTTGGCTTAGTGATGGTATGGTTCAAATTAGCCAGCAGTTAATTTAATTGGAGTTTGAGCTATTTATAACTGAAAATATTTATTTTGGTATTAAAAATAAATAGTTATTTTAAACATTTGTAAAATACTGAAGTGATATTAGGGAGGGGGTCTAGACCTCTTGGGCCCCCCACAGATACGGCCTTGGTTCCTACTCACAATTACAAAATGTGTGTCGTATTCTTAGGGCTTTTAACGAAGCATTTACTCGAACAGTATTATCCACAAATCGAAACTCGGTGGTTTGCTGATTTAAATGTAAAATATTGTTACATGTATAAATATGGATAGTTTTAGGGGAAATCGTTATTTCGTTTAAAAATTATAATATTGTCGTATAATAGAACTGATGCGTGTCATTCACATGTGCTGCGAGTATTGACGACCACAGTGATCGTTCGATTCAAACGATTTTCACGACTCGAATATCAATAATCGTACCGGTAAGTCACGGCCAACGATGAGGCTCGAACCATCGCGTTCTATAGCATTTTTTTATGTCAATGTGTTTAGGTACCCGAACACGTAATTTCCCTCGGTATAATAATTATTTTAACTAGCACCGTGTTTACTCGGAAAAGTTTTAACAACGACGGGAGTCGTCGTATTCAGAGCTTTCGTGCTCTCGCACATGTATACAGAAGTTTCCTTCTATTGTTCATTCGTAACGAATAATACCGTTTGTTTTTATAAAATATCTTTTCCCGGAACCGCCTCCAAGCGTCACCGGTTGTTATTGTGACACGACTGCAGTGCCGCCGACGGGACGGTAAGTAGTCACACTCACACACACACACACACACACACACACACACACACACACACACACACACACACACACACACACACACACACACACACACACACACACGTTTTACACGACACGTCTACTACACACGAATTCTCTGAATATACACCGATGGACCGGAGAAAAATTCTTGCCGAGATAACTCTGAGTATAACATTTTGATCGCATAAAAATTATCAACGTAATAAAAAAATATATTCACTACCGTCCGGAATCAACAGCGCTTTTAATTAATACAATTCTCAAAGGTGTGAACAATTTATATTTACTCATTTTTAAAATTTTTTTTTTTATTTTTATAAAAAATTTACAATCCGTTCTTAACTGGAACAATAAGTAAATGTGCACAGAGTATTTACATATGAATTTTTTGAGGGAAGAAGCAACCCATTAGTGACACTACCTATTTTGAGTTCTCAAGTTTTAAGTAAAGCTAAATTTTTACCCATTAAAAAAAAAAAAAAATAATAATAATAATAATAATAAACATAAAATACCTAAAACAAGTTTTTTTGACATCAAATTCACGGCTTGGTAATACAAATAACCGTCCGAGTTATCGAAACTATCATAGTTAAAAGCGCACTGAACGAAATCATGATCGATTAGAAACAAATAGATACGAACTATTGGGTCATGAATAATTAGTTTGTGATATGTTACACTGTATTATGCCATTGTTTGAAACAAACATTCGTCGTAAGTGGTATAATGTGTGTTGTTCGAAATCAACAGCGACTTAGACAGCATTGGAAAAGCTATCTAAACCGAAGTGTTTTCATACGGTTTTCAAAAGGAAAAGTACTCGTAAAAAGAACACTCGAGTGAGAGCTCACAAAAAATCTGGAATCGCAAAATTTATGATATTGTTTCAAAAGAAAACTTCGATTCTCCTAATACACCGCGTGAACGCATATCGAGTTACTCGTATGTATAGTAAAGTTTAGTGAATTCAACGTATGGCGAAAAACAATAAAATATCAAGCGATACTCGGAATTTCTCTTGTAAAGAAATAACTTAAAATAATGATATTATCTCCACGAGATGAAAAAACAAACACCGAATAGCATTCCATTGACATTTAAAAATGTTTGAAAACGCAGCGTTAAAATACAACACGACTGCCGTTCCAACGAAGTGTTTTCTAATATTGACCGATATGAAAATGTGTGCTCCGATTTCATCCCGGGTCACGAGTTTATTTTATTATTATTTTTTTGGACTCTGCGTGGAGCTAAGGATATATCGGCTTTACGATAAGGTTTGTTTTTTCAAAATTTTTTTCTGTGAACACTTTTTCCATTAGTTGAAACGCTCTAATCATTTTATTGAGCAATTCTTTAGACCAGAAATGTCATCTAGTCGGCACATTAAACAAACAGTTTTTCTCTATTCTCGTTAGTTAACACGTGAAATAAGCGTGAAGAAAAACTACTTTATTCATTTAATGATAACTCTGAAAATAATGTGGCAAGAACCCTGACATTACACCGTGTATTAAAAATATATTGATACACCCTTTATAAAAGTTCAGTACGTTTTGAAAATTTTAGGGCTAAAAACTGAATCTAAAAATACCATGTTTCGTATCTCTAATTAAAATATTTTAATATTTGACAAAAAATTCTGAAATTAAATATAACCATACTTATATACTTAAGTAAAGATACAAAACAAATTTCAAAAATCGTGACGGAATATGTCTTTTATAAGAGTTGAGTTAAATTTATATACGATTTTAACAAAATTGATTAATTTTATGTCCATTTCAACTTTAAATTTGTACCAATAAAAAAAAAATGGTCAACCAAATCACAATGAAACTATAAATACAGATAGAACAACGTGTTTTTAATCTTTTGGAAAAAAAAAGAATATCTCATTTGTCAAGCGAGAAAACTTTAAAAAGATTCGATAGAAAAAAAAACGTTCTGACAATCAAACTAAAAACGGTTGAATGTATAAACTGTACATTTTTTTTTTTTTATATATATATACATATACAGTGAAGCTTAGTTCGAAATTATTTAACTAAAGAAATGATCCATTATTTCTTTAAATTCAATACACCCGTTTCTATCGACTTTTCCGGGGAACGAAGAATACCTCGTGGGTCAAAGTACGCACGTTTTTTTCGTTTATCCCTTCAAAACATTTCCTCTCGTGAACAATGTTCGCACGGATATTATAAACTGGATTGAAAAGTTACCTTCGCAAACCGGACAGTTCATTACGTTCAGACAGTTTCACATCTACGATCGGTGAACGAAACTTTTGTTCGTAGTCCGTCGACTGTAGATTTCACGCGCTCGAAATAAAAACGCGAATTTATGAGGTCGGAAAAGCCTCGAGTACGCGGTTCAACTCCGCTGTGAAATAAATTTTCGGTACGCGACCGTTGGTCATTTGTAAATTCACCCGTGATACGCGCCTCTAATGGAGATAATCGGGGAAAAACAAAATTTTATATTTTTTTTTTTATTTTTTTGTTTTTTTATTTTTGTTTTTGTTGTTTACCAAACCAAAACATGCTATCGAACGCATCAAACGTGACGCGCCAGTGGATAAAGTCATCCGCAGAGTCGAAAATGCAATCGTGAAAACGTTATTCGTCCGTCGACCGCCGTCCAAATGACGCATGTGGTTTAAACCCGTCACGAGCCATGTGTGTGCGTGTACATAATATATATATATATATATATATATATATATATATATGCGCGTGTTTTTTTCGCGTTTATAATATTTCAAAAAACGAATTTTACTGGAATTATTTATTATTCGTTTACATCCGCGACGCGGGTCTTATCGACTTTGGGTAATATAATGTTATTTATTACGCCATGGCGATATTAAAAAACGCGCGTGCGCATAATGTATTATTATAATATCGTTACGATGTTTTTTTTTACTCGTCGATATTCTCATTTCCGCCACGCGGTATCGAGAACGCGGCCGGAAGGGGATTTCGTCGGAGATCCGGCCGCCGCCGATAAGTCCCGTGTTCTCGTTCGACGTACGATTGACCCCGACAGTGCAGACGGACGAAATCCTCACTATTCACTCAAACGCACGTGTCGATTATTATTTTATTTATTTATATTTTATTTTTTTTTGTACTGTAAAATCGTTCAAATTGTCATCCTACGCGTTATGTTATGTAAGCCAGACGCATGGACTCCGTGAAACAAACACACGACACGGGTCAATAGTCCGATCGGCTTAATATATTATGTACACACGCGAGTGTTGTGTGTGTGTGTGTGTGTGTGTGTGTTTTATTCAAGAGCAACGCTTTTGCGGGTATGTTGCGAGTATGCTATATAATATTCTAATAAACATAATAATCTGGTCGTAAAATAAACATTCTAGTAATATATTAGTCATGAATGAAATAAGCTATATATGTATAAATGTATGTGTGTATATACTGTACACGTAAAAGAACACATCTATCAACTAAATATCGCGTATTACAATTATTAACGTAAATCATACACGTGCCAGAACTTATTGACATGTCAAGGCCCAATGATTGTAACACAATAGTGACCGTAAACACGGAAATCGCACACGCACCGCCAAAATAATACAAAAAAAAAAAAAAAAACACAAAAAGACGCTTAACCCATCAGATTTTGCTGGATTGAGGTCAACATCGACTATATAACAGGCCTTAGGGCTGGTCACTAATCAGACGTATTCAGCTACCCGAAATCAAGCCACTTTACACCACTCTACATCAAACGTCTTTCACCACTACCACCACCTGGTAAATTGTCACTTGTCGTACTATGTGTTATACTGTGTTTCGTTATTATGCCGTCAAATAAATCAAATCAATTAAACATCGGATTTATTATTAGAATTCCTGGATCTCGGTACTGTTGTTGTCACTACGTACACCGTGTCAACATCTACATCGTTGGCACGCTACAGCGTTAGGGTGACATGAAAACATCGATTCGAACTATTCGATTTTTTACACATCGACACTACGTTTGTGTGCGTGTGTGTGCGTACGCGTGTGCCAGTTCGTGTGTGTGCGCGCGTGTGTGTACGAGCCGTGTGTTCCGTGTGAAAAACACGTTTTCGATTCCGAAACATTTTTCAGTATTATATACTCACTCCGTAACGGTCTCGGTTTATTTTTCAATTTCCCGGACCAACAGCCCCCGAGATAAGTCCAAACGAACGCGTCATTTATCAACACGCGCAGCACACGCTCTAATAAAACTAAACGGCTTTGCAGCGGTAGTTTATATATTTTTTTTTCCGCCGTCGCCGTCATCCCTTCAAAAGCCGGTATATGTTGCCGCCGTGGGTAGTAGGCGGTCGCGATGTATACGTGTGCGCGTATATAATATACGTATGATACACGATTTTCGGCGGGTGATTATTATTCATACGTCGTTATCGAACGCCGACGAGGAAGTAAACCGACCGGCGACGTGTATTGCAATCTAAAACCGGACGAAACGTTAGAAACTATAATATCGACCCCGACGAATCAGAAGCGTCCATAGTTTACTAGGTGCCTCTGAACTCTCTTCACGAATGGTGTTCGACGGGTTTAACGAAAGTAATAATCATCGCGATCATTTAAATCGTTTAAAGTGTAATAGGATTAAGTGTCTGTCAAACGGTTTACATTTATCCGCAAGATAGTTTTTTATTCGTCATACTGTATTAAAATTTAAAAATAGTTAAGTGTAATAAGTTGAATATAAATTTATCTTTATTTAACCTTTAGAAACTTCAAAATAACTAACAATGTAATAGGTAGAAGGTATGAAAGTAGTTATAGCTATAATATATATTTTATCCAGTGGTGACCTTCATTTCTGTATTTGAACTTCTTTGATTATATGAATACATAAAAGAAATTAAGTTTCTAACTTTTAAAATGTCAAAGGAAGTTAAGCTATCTGCGCTCAGATTTTCAAAAAATACCACGACAAAAAAATAATCGGCTTTCTAACATCGTACATATTACTTGTAACTCAATAATTATAAGTTTATACAACTTTTTTTCACGAGTTATCCAAAAAAATAGGTTTGGTTTTTTTTTCAAGAACGACATGCAAAATAATTTGTAACCAAAATATTTTATATGATATGTCTTATTAAAATAATACAATATGTGTTTTTCTTGGACAAATTTTGTTATTGTTTTTGTTTTGTTGTTGATGAGTTATATGTCATATATTATTATTTCTCGAGAAAGAAACCTGTCACTTTACTCAGTAAATACACTTTAAAATCGAAAGGGAATTTTTGATTTATGTAAGTAATTAGAGGAGAGGTTTTTTTTTTTTTAATGCCGAGAAAATAAATATTTGAACTATTGAATAGTCCATTTGGTACATTCATCATTATGATTCACTGCGTATTAATATTTCAAAAGATTTCAAAAACTCAAAATCAAAGCTATGAAAGGATGAAAATAATACACTCATACGTGTATATATATTTATGATGTAAAACGCGTTTACGCCACTATCCGACTGGTCTGATTTTAATTTCAAATAAAATTCCTTCAACTAGTTACACTTGACATTTCTTAATATACTTTCGTCGTTGTTTTTTTTCCGACTTTTTAGTCCTTAAGAAATTTCGTCTTTCATTTTGATTTATTACCCAAAATAAATAATTCAATCTCGTTCGTAAGAAAAAAAAACGAAATTCCATTACGGTCACAGTGAACTTAAATTAATATCGGTGTGATCAGTGAGTCATGGGAAAAGGTTTGTCGACTAAATCTGAAATTAAAAAAATAAATAAATCATCATCGACATTATAGTTTGATAATATATAACCGCACTGACACGAACCGAACGTTTAAATTACCTTTCCGAGTTTCTTCGTCTTCATCTATTATTATTCGGTTAGTTATTTAAAACACGATTTAAATACAATATTATTCGCGAATATCAATACCGTCTTAGATGCTCCTTTACAAATTCGGTCTTTGAAAATTCGTTTTTGTCTCAAATCACAATAACGTATTGTGTTTAGACGCGTTTAAAATGTTATCGTTGAAATCTTTTGTTTTCAATAAACCACTTGTTTGTGCTCGAGTTATTGTTGTTTAAATTTAGTGTCTGCAACATTTTCAATTGATTCATGACTGAATCATACTTGAAATTATAAACCTGAAAATAAAAATAATAAAATAATAATAACGAAAATAGAAATTTTCAATTCAAATCGTGTATTGTTTTATTGTTGTATGTCTGCGGGACGCTTTGCTTTGAATGTGTTTTACCATGTTTTATTCGGAAAACACTTTTTGGAGCGGTGAAAATCTCAAAAACTTTTTTCGACTACTTTTTCGGTTGACAATTTAACACCGATAAACCCGTAAGCTTTAGAACGGGTTTTTTTTTCTTGTTCTTCTTTTATTTTTTGTTTTTTGTTTATACTTTAAACGCCGGCGAAAACGATAAAAGCGAACGGTGAACGACCGTTTGTCGACAACGCGTCGACCATTTGTCGGTAAAGCCACGTCGCTATCCCGGCGGTCGTCACGTTCGAATCAAAAATTTAACACGACGCCGCGAAACAGTCCTGTGAGACGGTGCGAGCGAAGTCAAACAAGACGTGTCTAACGCACGGACCGGTGTTCGTTTGTAGTTTATCATATCATTTATGTAATCTGTAAACGGAGTCGGATTTCAATCTCTCGGCAATGACGTCAAGCGCACCGACGACTCGCGTGTAGTGAAATCGCCTACACAAAGCGCCGGCGTTCGACGTTACGTTTTCATTAGGCACCTCGCACCGGTAAATTACTTATTACCGGTGTCGAGCGTACGCCGAGACGTTCCCCGTCACACGTTTCGAAAACGCAAAGCGACTTAATTGCGTAGCGTTCCGTGCACTCTCCGCCGCCTAGGATCGTTGCCGAAACATATAACACAATACTCGATGACGTCAGTCGTATTGTACACGTCTTATCACGGGGCCTGATGGAATGAAATATTTAAACGAACGTCGTTTTACGATTTCGACGTCGATTTTACATCGTCCGTTTTAAAACGCAGTCTATATTTTGTATTTAGCCTATTAGTTTCCATTGTTCACTTGATGACTATTGTGATTACGTTTCGACGTACGATGAATTATAACTGTCTAGTGAATTCAACATGATTTACCGTCCGTCAACACACGTGTTGAAATAAATCATTTTATAATCGCACGAATCACTGCCCGTGTGTTTTCCACGGTGATGGAAAACCAATAGACGAAAGCGGAAAACGTGTATTTTCGATAAATTTACTTTAATCATTTATCGTGCGTTATGTTTATTCTGGGGAAAAAAATCGAGATTTGATCGATCGTTTGAATAAGCGCTGTGATTGTAAATTTATACAATTCTTATGTTTTCTTTAAAGTGATTCGTCGATGTTATTTATTTATTTTTTTTTTTCGGTGAACGGTTAATATTGAATTTAAACCACTAGACAATTTTTTACTGAAACTTCAGACTACAATTAGTGTAAATGTAAGTATTCATGTATATCCCCGTATACATCTTTTATTACTGTTTTCAACGTTATTATAAGCCTGTCGAAAATATATGCTTTCAAGTGTTCGCTTTATTTTTTCAACCGGCCAATAATCGTTCACGTGTTGACTTTCGGCGTGTCGATCGATTCGTGTTTGTTTTTAATCAACCCTTTATTATCACGGTCGTCCGGTACAGCCGTACAGAACGCGCTCTCACTTACGATATTTCGTCTCTGAATATTTTCATTCGAACCCAATCGATAATTAATAGAAAACGTGTTGACATAATATTTTTCCTACACGTCCCCAATCGACGTCGGTCGGACGGCCGTGAAAGTTTAACGGATATGACGTTAAAAAGTCACCGTTGTCAATTGGCGTCGCGTTTGCTGACGATAAAAATCGCAGAAGAATAGTGGACTACAGACGATTTCGCACTGTGATCCATCATACGACCGTGACAATATTTTCGATAACGCTCAAGCCAAAACGCACCGGATGAACCAGAATGCACGAATCGGGATTACGATCGTGCCTACACGGGTGTTCCATTAGCGTTCGCGACGCTCCGCATTCGTTCGGCCACGTCGATCGACACCGTATACGTCGCTACCCCATATACGCGTTCACCCATTAGCGGCCACTTTTGCGTGTTTACTTCTAATAATCTTTTTTTGGTTGGATTTTTTCAATTATTTTTATTCGGCTGTGACACTATTCGAGCGAGAAGACAATAATGAATGAAAACCACCAAAAGTTATTGGTTATTGTCTATTAGGTACGTGTTAATAATAAGTTTCAAAAGTGCGACGGTTTTTACGGCCAAAATACTTCGAACTCAAAAAATCTATTTAAATTTGGATTTGAAATATTTTGTACGTCGAACGTTAAAATCGATATGTAAAAATGTTATTCAATATGTCTCTATGAACCGAATCGTCACTCGTAAATCGTTTGGGTTTCAAATTACCCTTCAAAGATAATGTCACGTTTACGCAACGATGGCGGTTTATATTACAAAATTTCGATGTGTTCGAACACCGTTGATTGAAATATTACTATGCACCTCAAAAATAGTTCAAACGTTGGTTTTATCTGTTATAATGATTTTATGATGCTTTTGCCGGGAAATTCGCCTTTGAAATGTTAACGAGTTCTGGTGCGGATAATACTTCAAAAGTCCATAAACGTGAAAAGTTTTTTATTTATTTACAGTTGTCATAACTGACAAAACGACGACGTCCCGTAACACGCGGCGAATCGTCTGTCTGGGTTAGAAAATCCGAGATTTTTTTTTTTTTTTACATAACTTACGCTTTGTGTACAGACGGATTTTCGACCGACGCGCACGTGTAGGAATGTTCGAGTTGATCGTCAGATATCAAAAATGTCTGACGACGACCGCCGTTGACGGAGGAAAACGGCAACACCGAACATCGTCGTTGTTAATTAGACAGTTAATTAGTCAGGTCCACACGCGCGGGGAAACGTAATCATAGCGCGTTCGTCGACGGCCCGGAATCTCGACGGGTTCCAGTGACAAGAAACCCCGGCCTCCTCGTTTGAACGAAAAGTGAAAAAAGACACCCACTTGTGTGTTTGTGTGTGTGTGTGTGTGTGTGTGTGTGTGTGTGTATCTGGGCAAGGTGTAACCAGTAGACATAACGATGTGTGGTACAGTCGTGGTCTTCTCATTCCAGGGGCAGATACAGACGCCTCGCATAGCGGAGAGTCCATTTTAGTGAAAATATCTGTGTGTCTCTTTGCTGTATAACAACGATATTCGTGAACACAACACGTATAAAATACGAACGAAAGGCTCCGATTCAATGAGTGCACGTATTATCGTGTTTTTTGTGGACCGTAAATATTTTAGAAAAAAAAAATTTAATACAAAATTATCTAAATTCTGTAGCTTTGTTGTTATTATTTTCCTTCGATAAATAAATATAATAATATAAATAATTTTCATCGATATGTTTTCCAATCGGGACTTTTTAAATTTTGGTTTTATTTCTATTTTTTTCATTTAAATACGAATTATGTCAATATTTATACTAATACTTATTACCATTATGGTACGGTTAGAATTTATACGACTCAAATCACAAATAATTTTAACTTTTCGAAATTATTCGTAATGAACAATTTAACAGCTTAAATTATATTTAGATTGCATCACTACGGAAATATAGTGTAGCGTAATGACGGACAAAAGTTATATTAATTCAGCCATAGAACACTATAGCGCTATGATAACGATCTTCCACGGATATTCGAGCACATGTCCATGTCCATACCATTATATCTATGTATTAATATACATTTATTTTACTGTCAGTATCTATGTCTATAACACTTATACAAATAAGCTGAAATATCCGTGGAGCCGAAACACAATTAAATATTGCATGCTTTTCCGGCCCGATAAAATTCGAATTTCGGAAAATCCTTTCTTAGTGCGCCCGTGCATAGTAATGAGTAAATTTATTCAACGTTTCTGATAATTCGTATCGGTAATTTTCAACAAACGTTATTCGGTCGATCAGTCTGAACGCGTTATATTATAATACATTGCAACCAGTGCTGTACCATAGGTAGATAATTTCATCTAGATGCTTCATCTATAATATAACAATAATTGTTTTTAACAATAACCATAACCATATAGTTATGGTCGTTGAAATAATGAATATAAATAAAGTTGTCTAGTTATATTAAATAGGTCCGAGAAACTTATGACCTGCATTCAAAAAAAAAAAAAAAAAAAAACCGACATGAACCTAGTAATTTATTTAATTATGTAACGGGTACATTATAAAATTGATCAGAGTGTAATATAAACAGTTTATATATACAATTTTCGCTATCACCTGAGTGACCCTGTTCTCGAGGGTAGTGTGTTAAGACCACTGGTGTAGCGGAATGCGAGTGAACGAGTAACTTTAAATAACCATGTGTTTATGAAAATACTTTCTACTGGTGTTATATTTCACCTGTAGAGATTACGAGGGAAACGATTAATACATTTATATAGGGACAAATGTCACTTGTCTCAACTTTAGATGTTAAAAACTCGACTACTTCGTATTCTGCGTTTTCTATTCGTACCCTACACGCTATTGTGTACTGTTTACCTAAGCATATTTATCCGAGCGTGACATAAATGATGAGTTGACAAATGCAAACGTTACAATATATACATGTTATACAACCTCGCCATGTTTAATCATCGATTGGATGTTCAATCGAAACAAACACATAATTCTCAGAAAAAAATAATCGCAGTGGATCCGTTTTGATTTATAATAATTAGGCAACAATATTTTAACGTATTCCATCTAAATGAAAGGAAAATTGATCGATATTAAATAATCGCAATGATAAACGGTGACGTCGAAGACAATGACGAGCGCTCGTTTATAAAACAAAACAAACTTTTGGATTATGAAAACGTACCTGCGCCTTATTTTAAGTATAATTTTACCCAAAATTGTCACCCTTAAAAGTTTGCTGTTGTAGGTAATTGCTTACTTTTCCCAGCGTTCAACATAAATACACTAGTTAACATGGAGAGTCGCATGTATTATTCACACTAGAGAGGTGAAACAAAATAAAACATAACGCGAAATAATACGACTTACGGACTTAAATTGTGTAAATAGCACAAAAATCAACATTTTTTTTTTTTTTTTTTTTATTGAAACTGACAAGTTAATAATAGCATTGATTATTATATTATTACTAACACAATTCGTGTTAGATTTTTACCGCAGCATAATCCTGTATCCGAGATCGTGTTGAAGAAATACAATAATTGTTTCGATTTTTTGTAGACGATAAGCCGTAATATAGATATTTGTATGGACCTTTATACTAATGAAACGTGATATAAACATATTATACAGTAATACGACACATTATTTTATTAACGAGTGGGACGATTTTCCTTGTTCTCACAACACTCGTATTTAGCACTGTCCTCACTGCTGGTCACTAGTAACGAAAGCAGACGACGACGTTGAGGTCGATCGGATTTAGTCGCACATACGACGCGGTCCCTCGAATCAATATCGACGAGTGTTTATCGTACACGGACTTTGAAAACCAAAGCTCAATGAAAAAAATTACCAACGGTGAAATCAATAACACTAATAATAATAATGATAATAATAATAATAATACATATTTAAATCTTTCACAGGAGTATTCGAAACTCACGCGAATCTAAAAAGCCTAACGTCTCACTGATAAAACATGTTTAGGCTTGTCCGCGAGTAAATGGCATCGATTAAAACACGTGGTATTTATATAGTCTGCGGCAAAGATTCTACGCGATACTAAATCAACAATTATAAATCAACAATTACAACACGTCGTCGTTTTTACCGTGACATTTCACTATCGTAACGAGCGTCGTGAATATTTTTTACCGAAATTATATTTTTTCAAAGTTTAAAACATTAAACATCTGAAAACGCACGAGCGTATTAAACATCGCTTAAAATGAATTATGAAGACGGGAATTATGAATGAATTTCAAGAATAATATCCAACGACACATACAATTTACAATAACACAAATTAATGTTTTGTCTTCACCTAGTCTTAAGCATCTTGGTACATATTTGTCTAAATATAAATACTATGGAACTTTATGACAATAAATAACTTAACTTAACATATACTTAACTTAAAAAATTGTTTTGATTTTTTTCTAACTGACTAAATTTTATGTTATTTCCCGTCTTAACTTTAAACTTACCGAGTTAAATTTATTTTCTTTGTTAAATTTTAACTTTTAACCGTACATAGTGGTGAATAATTTAAGTCAAGTTTGTATGCGTGTGTAGGTAAGAGTGTGTGGCCCGTGCGTAGGCGATTGAATTATTGTGCGATGGTTGATCTATGTAATTGGAGATTGTTGAACTGGGTTTTGAAAGGGATATTGGGTACAATATGTTTGCACTTGACATCGAATTCTCCTGGGAGATTTGACCACTATGAGGACCAGATGCGTTTAATACGGTCAGTGGCGTATTTTCAAATTTTTTTTTGGGGGGGGGTCCAAAAAATCTTTTTTTTATTCTGAGTAACCCTCTTCATCATTAGCGCTAATTTACAAATTATAGCATAACATAATATCAATATGTATATAAAATGAATATTCTCTCCCTCCATTCTTACGTAATAAGTCATTTATGACTTCTAAATGAAATTTTATAAAATATTTTGCATTTGAGTCTTGAATTTTGTAAATATAATTATCATGTTATTATATAGTACATTTCATTTCAGACGTAAATTTAATTTTGTTTTCTTCTGGGGGGGATCGAGACCCGTGCCCCCCCCCCCGTCAATATGCCACTGAATACGGTGTCGTATAATTGGAACAAAATCAGTATGAGGAATTTGTGTAAGAGGAGGAAAGATCGGTTTGGACGTTGATTTGGCTAGGGTGTTAACGCATTGTTTCGCTAAAAATACGTTTGATGTACGAAAACCGACGCCGAACCGTATCGCGTAAAATTCTCGGCAAATCACTCGATCATCGCGCGCGTTCACCGCACACCGCTGCACGGTATCGAAACACGACGTGTTACGGTAACAGATACCCGAACACGTTATTTTCGTCGCTCGTTCTCGGCACCCCGTCCTTCGGCGCGATTACGTTGTTATTTCTATTATGCACGCGCGTCGATCGGATCATATTAATTATGACTCAGTAGCCGTTCTGAAAATTACGCGGTCGTTAAAGGGGTCGGTAATAAAATAATAATAATAAATAAATATACATATATAAATAAAAGGTTCGTGAAATATCGGGGCACGATTAATTAAAACATAATTATTTATTAATATTTTTTTTCTCCCCGTTCACGATGAAAATTAAAGCCGTATAAAAAATATTACGAAAAAAAGAGGTGTACAACAAGTGTAATAAAATTTTTATACCGTCGTTATTAACTTACTGATACGTTGATTCGTCGTCAACCTTCATCGGTATGGAAAACTGATTAATTGTCAAATTGTTTTTTCGTCTTTCTTTTTCTTTTTTTTTTTTTTTTTTAATAAGTCGTAACTTATAATTTTACAATTTTCCTGAATATTTATTAGGTTTTTATTTTAGGAATTAAAATCAGTTAACGACAAAACTGCACTGTTTATAAGATCAAACCATAGTTTAACCACGTCTGTGAATTTCTTATTACTTTTTTACGTCATAGTTGTGCGTGTTTATTGTTCGAGGTCACCTTACTCTACTTACATCATGCGTTTTAGGTGTTTTTTTTTTTTTTTTAGTTTTTGAAATGAAAAAAGTCAATAATCCGTCACTCATTATTCACTATTACTATGTATTTACATATTTATGTACGGGATGTTGAGTTCGATAAGTTGTTCAATTATAAAAAAAAAAAAACAGTTATAAAATATATCGTACATTTTACGATTTACAAAACAATAACCCCGAGAAACTAATATTCTGATCAATATAATATGTAAATAAGTCTCGATGTACCATCAGACTAGTTGAATATGGTATTTTTACTTTAATTGATTTTCATATCAACGTGAAAAATTCGCGCAGGACTTTACACGTTCGATCATTTAACACAAGTATCGTTATCGTTATTTATTTATTTATTTGAATAAACGCCTGGTGGGCTCGAGTACAGATTGATAACATAGTTTACATGATGTCGTATTACAAAAATTATTTGAAAGTGTGATATAATCATATAAATTATACGTAGGATCAAAAATAAACATAAACAAGAGAATATAATTATTACAATTAGGGTAGACTAGTGATTTAAATAATGACGTTTTAGATCTGATAGATTATTAAAAAATAAATCAAAATTTGATGTATTTCTTAATGTTAGGAGTCTATTAAGTGGATTATTTTGATCCTACTTACGGTTTTTTTTCTTTTTCATTTTCCTTTGGATCACTGAGTCAATCTATTTTTATAACACTGCGTCGCTGATAACGGAAAACATTTGTTTACGAGTTGCAATAAAGAGGATTTCAAAATGTCGTTTCGGGTTTACTTTTGATTAGAAATCGAACACAAAAATATAGTACTTACTCGCCCGGTACGGGTACTTGAAACACAATTTGTGGATATTGCCCAAAAAAATGTTAAACGACGGCAGTGCCGTTTTGTGTAAAATCGTTAAAGTTTTATGTTTAATGACGCAGACGTAGCCTATATACGTAATATACACTATAATACACGTTGATGTGTTACAAAATTTGATTAAACGTTCGTAGAAATGATAGATCTAAATTATGACTTCGTTTCAATTATTTCCGTGAAACATTTCAAGTTTAAATTTGTGAAATATCTGTGAAAAATGTTTAAAGTTTAAATCAAATTCAATTATCGAAATAAATTCAGGGACAAGCGTATTATTATTTGTATTTATTTTTTTTATTAATAAAAAACTGTTATACTAGCAAACGAATCACGAGATCAAGAGCTAGAATAAACTCAGACTCAAGGTTGTGTACTATCCAGAGAGTACATAATGAAAATTTTAAACAAAAATAGTTTTACCACTCTTGAGTTAAAAAACACTTTGGTGAACTGAGAACGACTCAGATTTGTTTTCAAGTATGATGCGAACATTTAGACGCATACATATTTATCATTCTCGATGGAATCAAAGTAATAAAATTTCGTTCGAGCGAAACGAGTTAAATAATCAGGGCGTTTCCTGTCCCGTTGTCGTAATAATATTTGTAATAATATTAATTGAGACGTAGGAGATGGTTTTTTGGAGTCGAATCACTATTGTCTTGTTTCGGTGAACGTACCAATACGTTTTTCACGTCACAATATTCGTTAATCTTGGCATCCGACGGTGGCTTCAAATCATATAAGGGGTATAATATTATTGATTAATGGTCCAGAAAAATCTATAAACCATACAATCTACATTAAATCTAATGTTGTCCCGACAGCATTTTCATTTTCAAAATATTTTCATATTTATTTATTGAAATGTATGTGTTTGATAAGTATTATCTCGGCAAATGTTACTGTTTTAAACCCCTTGTTTATATTTGTACATCGCCAATAATATCGTTTTATTTTAGCGTTCAGTTTGCTCGTATACTGCGATATCATGATTTATATTTATTAGTTGCTAATATTGACCAAATGCGTTTTAGACGTATAATTACGACGTATAATATATATTTGATATCATTAAGAAGGTTTAAGTAGTGTAAGTAGTTCAAATAAATAATATCAAACTAAACTATTATGGTTGTTAAATCTACGAGTAAACGGTCGGTATTTGAATTAGGATTTTGATTTACCTACTTTAATTTATATCTTAATAGCTCTTTTTTTTTCTCTCTCTTGTGTATAATAATATGGCTGTGTTCAGTCGAAGTGGAATGAGTTGTAAAAAATGTATGTCTTTATATACCTATATTATAAGTAGTTGAAAAGTAGAGTAAAAATAAATTGACAGTTATAAAAGATAAGATCAAAAGAGTTTAATAAGAGCAGTCTTGACTTCGAGTTGTGTAAATAAGAAAACACGTTGATATTCAAGTCCAATAATAATATGTTAGTTAATAGGCAATTCGAAAAAAAAAATCACAGGGAGAAAAATAAAATAAAAACGAACGCATAAACATCAAAATATGCAAATCTGTAACCCAGAAACTTTTTGGATCGATATCAAAATATGTGTTTACACTAGATAATATAATATATATATAAATCGGCGACACGAAATTCTATAATAAAATAAACGCGTTGGATCGAATAAATTTAAATACTCGATATAATTTTACGGTCTGCGCGCGTATTAAAATTATTTTCAACTCGACTGTGCACTGCACATATGTAGATAGTAATTATTATAATCATACTATTTCGCTAACCGACCGAAACGTTGTTCAATAGAAGCATCGTGTTTCCGAAAACTGCAATAATTAAAAACAGTGTTTAGCTCTAATCCATACACCGTGTAAAAGTAATTTAAATCTATACACCGATCCACCGCGTACAATCTATTTAATTTAAACTTTCAATTGTGTTTTTAAACACATTGTTCGCCATCGATATTAATATTCTTTTTGAGTCTGAAAAACTATTTTCATGCTCGAGAAAAACTTCGCGCTTTACATTACTCTTCTGCGAACACATCATACACTTTGATATTGTACTTTGAAACATTTTTTGGTTTCGTGTATACCAGGAATATTAAAACAATATCCGGCTTATTTTCAAAACGCGTTTATACGTGCGCTCAAAGTGTATCCGTTACGGTACGAAAACGAAAACGGACTATCGAATCTATTCAGTAAAACTTCTTAACGACCAATCGTTTTTGAGGGCCGCGATCTTCTGTTTTTGCTGTGTATGAGTAAACGTATCTCTGTACGCGAAACGTCCGGTGTTTATATTCGAAGCATAATACCTTCTGAAAAACTCATTTTTTTTTTCAGAAATGAACCGTCAGTCATGTTTGTTTTTCAAAAAAAAAAAATAATAATAATAATTTACATAAAATTAGTCGGTGAACTCGAAAGATAGATGCGGTTTTTAACTACGCATTCGTTTTCAATAATATTAATAGAACGTACAGGTAAATATTTACATATATGGTAATGTCAATACGATTTTAATTTATCGAAAAAAAAACGTGATTATTTTTAACGAATATAATTATGATCCCTGACACGTCATTAATAATAATATTTTTTTTTTTTTTTGTTCCACTCCTGAATTTGCGCTGTGTAAGTTTCACTGTATTAATATTCTCGTAGAATCAATCCATTGATTAAAATCATACATTTAAACTAAAGTGGATATCCTTTATGCACACCTTTATATGATGTTGTAAATATTTTTAAAGGAATATTTATTACATTTTATTATTTCCACTGGTATGAAATATTTTCCGATGATCATGGTATGTTAGTATCGTTAAATATTCGACGCACGATTTTAATTTCGAAATGTTCTTCAAAAAAAAAAAAAAAAAAAAGAAAGAAAAAGAGAAAAAAAATAAAAGGAAGGAAGGAAGTAGAACACACGAAAAATATGGTGGTTTAATTCTTATATCGTTATAAAAAAAAATTGATATTCCGTGATCATATTTGATATTCTGAAAAGTGTGATGTTATAAGTTTTAATAAAATAAATAATGAACAAGACTAATATAATATACTGTTTACATCACTGAAATAATTATATTCCTTTATTACGAACTCTGAAGAAGCCGGATTCGACTAAAAGTAATATCGACCCCATTGGTTTAAACGTAAAAGTGTCGTTTAACACTCATTTCGCTCGACTTACACATCTACATTATAACAAAGGCATTCCGTAATCATTTCCGCTAATATAGTTATTAAATTATAATTTATTAGCTACGCCAAAGGCTTTTTTCTTGCTTGTTTGCCGTAAATCAACAACCTTAGTCACAATATTGGTTTTATATACCTAATTTACTCGAACGGCGTCTTCCGGGAAATAATAAAATATAGCTCATGCGTGGTTTAAAAAGGGAGCCTAATTTCAAAGAACATTTTTTTAATCAAACGATTTTTTTTTTCGGACGGTTTTCGTCTCTGTTTAATTTTATATTTTGTCACGGACTCGTGAATATAATATGATATATTTCAGTAATAACTCTGTAATATGTGACACGTACTCGTCCTATACTCATGTGTATCTTATACATATTATTATGCATATATTGCGTATATTCTATATATAGATACAATTGTGATCGCGAGATTAATCCAAACCGGTCACCAGTGATGTTGAAAAAACACTAGGGAAAAATCGTTTACACGAACTATTCGATTATTTATAATGTCCGTGTAATTTCTGACGTATTTTATTAATTTTCATTTTGTCCGTGTCATAAATTTTATCGCCCACGATTTTATACACGTCTGTGTAAAACTTCCGAAATACCTCTCGTGCGCGCGCAGTAATTTATAACCCAAGTTTTTTTATGAAGCTACTTAACCATTCGACTCGGCTGTCGATAAATTATAAATTATTTATGACGTCAGGTTAGACGGGAGATAACGGCTATTCAGCAATGGTATTAAGTTCCGTCGGCATAACAATAAAGGTGTATTTTAGAGGCACTTAATACGTCTAGTCCAGGTAAACGATTGTTCGACTACAACATATTTTGGCACGCGTGGAAAATCTGAGCCGGCGTTGTGAATTCGATATCGGCGCGGCGGCGCATTAGAAGACGAGGAAAAATATTATGGTAAACGATTTTACCGTGTGTGTGTGTGTGTGTGTGTGTGTGTGTGTGTGTGTTTGTGCAGCGTATGTTGTGACCTCCTGAATAGAGATACAAGCCGGGGCTGTGTCCTCCGAGTGACATTATTGCCTCCGAAATCCGGAGGTCACAGAGATTTCATTCAAATTAGACAGTTTTAGATGTATCTTATCATATTTTGGCATTCAAAAGTATGGAATCCACAAGTACTTTTACACTCTTATTCTGTGTATTGGTCCGTGTAAAAATAGTACCAATTTCTGAATGTAGGCGGCGTACGACACTGAGCTTTACACGCGTGTATGGATATTTAAGAAATAAGCAGTATAATGCCATCCAAAATCTAAAATACACATATTTGTTGCGTTACGGTATTCTGAACTCCGAAATGAAAATAATTTCTTATTTTAAAATTGTCTTTATGACTGTCATACATAATACCATAATACCCCTCTACGATGAAAAATATTATCACCGTTAAAGTAATTATAATTTGTGGATTCCATTAATAATTATTAATGGAATCCACTAGCTTCTTCTCGAATATTAAATTTATCTCAAATATTTATTTATCATTAGTAATAATATAAATAACATATTACCTATATAGATTTATTTTATAAAACTTATCAATAAAAATATTGAGAAAGAAAACGTAAAGATTTGTACCTATAAGATAGTTTGATATGAAGTAGCTAAATTTAATTTAAAACTTGTATACAATTCACACCTTTCTAGTGTAGTCTTTGGGACTTAACATATGATAAAAGTCAATGCATAGTTCAATCTAAGAAAATTTTTAATTATTTGTATACCTTTACTTGAAAATAATTTGAATACAAACTCTTAGACTGAAAATAAGTATAATGTATGATAAAAATCTACAAGTGATATAATTAATAAACACTCTACCATTATAGTTCATAAATGGCAGAAATATTTAATGTAATATATAAGTTATACTAAGCACCCTGGAAGCCACAAGTTCCTATGACGTGTATTTGGTTTCTGGAGTCCATAAGTAGTATGCATATTACACAATTTATAAAATATAGTTAACAGTAAAGTATTTAGCTGTTATATTAAATTTCCATCGAGATTCATATTTACTATATCACTGGATGTCATAACTCATAAGTATACGCTTAGTGTTTATTTTGTAATTGAGTCAACATATGACCATTATATTTAACACATATACGTTATGATTCATGAATGGTACCGATTTATGTAAAACACGTGAATATTTTTTGAACACTGGAGGCCACAAAGTATGATGTGTATATGTGGTTTCTGGAGTCTATAAGTGTGTACATTTTACACATTTAATATAACATAGTTTCCAGTAAAGTATTTAGTTGTTATAAATAGAAACACCTAAAAATCGGAGTTAACAAGTAATGAGTATACTTTTTATCGTTCATGTAGTCTGGAGTCCATAAGTTCTATTTACCATTTTACACTATCTATTTATATTTCCTTTCCATCGAGATTCATATCTACTATATCAGTGGATGTCATAAGTGACGTTTTAATTTAACACACATACGTTATGCTTCATAAATGGTACCGATTTATGTAAAACACGTGAATATTTTTTGAACACTGGAGGCCACAAGTATGATGTGTATGTGGTTTCTGGAGTCCATAAGTAGTAGGTATACATTTTACACGTCATCGTTTCATGCATGGCATTAATGAAAGATATGAATATTTTTTGAACACTGGAGGCCACAAGTATGATGTGTATGTGGTTTCAGGAGTCTATAAGTAGTGTATATTTTACACTTTTAATATAATATACCTAGTTTCCAGTAAAGTATTTAGTTGTTATAAATAGAAACACTTAAAAATCGGAGTTAACTATTATTGTGTATACTTTTTAACGTTCATGAAGTCCGGAGTCCATAAGTTCGATTTACGATTATACCCATTTTATTTATATCACAAAAAATCTGAGTATGCATTTCATTTTCACACTGGAAGTCACAAGAAACATTTTTATTTTACACGCATACGTTATGGTTTCATGCATGGCATTTATGTAAGACAAGTGCTTATTTTTTGAACACTGGAGGCCACAAAGTATGATGTGTATATGTGGTTTCTGGAGTCTATAAGTGTGTACATTTTACACATTTAATATAACATAGTTTCCAGTAAAGTATTTAGTTGTTATAAATAGAAACACCTAAAAATCGGAGTTAACAAGTAATGAGTATACTTTTTATCGTTCATGTAGTCTGGAGTCCATAAGTTCTATTTACCATTTTACACTATCTATTTATATTTCCTTTCCATCGAGATTCATATCTACTATATCAGTGGATGTCATAAGTGACGTTTTAATTTAACACACATACGTTATGCTTCATAAATGGTACCGATTTATGTAAAACACGTGAATATTTTTTGAACACTGGAGGCCACAAGTATGATGTGTATGTGGTTTCTGGAGTCCATAAGTAGTAGGTATACATTTTACACGTCATCGTTTCATGCATGGCATTAATGAAAGATATGAATATTTTTTGAACACTGGAGGCCACAAGTATGATGTGTATGTGGTTTCAGGAGTCTATAAGTAGTGTATATTTTACACTTTTAATATAATATACCTAGTTTCCAGTAAAGTATTTAGTTGTTATAAATAGAAACACTTAAAAATCGGAGTTAACTATTATTGTGTATACTTTTTAACGTTCATGAAGTCCGGAGTCCATAAGTTCGATTTACGATTATACCCATTTTATTTATATCACAAAAAATCTGAGTATGCATTTCATTTTCACACTGGAAGTCACAAGAAACATTTTTATTTTACACGCATACGTTATGGTTTCATGCATGGCATTTATGTAAGACAAGTGCTTATTTTTTGAACACTGGAGGCCACAAAGTATGATGTGTATATGTGGTTTCTGGAGTCTATAAGTGTGTACATTTTACACATTTAATATAACATAGTTTCCAGTAAAGTATTTAGTTGTTATAAATAGAAACACCTTAAAATCGGAGTTAACAAGTAATGAGTATACTTTTTATCGTTCATGTAGTCTGGAGTCCATAAGTTCTATTTACCATTTTACACTATCTATTTATATTTCCTTTCCATCGAGATTCATATGTACTATATCAGTGGATGTCATAAGTGACGTTTTAATTTAACACACATACGTTATGCTTCATAAATGGTACCGATTTATGTAAAACACGTGAATATTTTTTGAACACTGGAGGCCACAAGTATGATGTGTATGTGGTTTCTGGAGTCCATAAGTAGTAGGTATACATTTTACACGTCATCGTTTCATGCATGGCATTAATGAAAGATATGAATATTTTTTGAACACTGGAGGCCACAAGTATGATGTGTATGTGGTTTCAGGAGTCTATAAGTAGTGTATATTTTACACTTTTAATATAATATACCTAGTTTCCAGTAAAGTATTTAGTTGTTATAAATAGAAACACTTAAAAATCGGAGTTAACTATTATTGTGTATACTTTTTAACGTTCATGAAGTCTGGAGTCCATAAGTTCGATTTACGATTATACCCATTTTATTTATATCACAAAAAATCTGAGTATGCATTTCATTTTCACACTGGAAGTCACAAGAAACATTTTTATTTTACACGCATACGTTATGGTTTCATGCATGGCATTTATGTAAGACAAGTGCTTATTTTTTGAACACTGGAGGCCACAAAGTACGATGTGTATATGTGGTTTCTGGAGTCTATAAGTGTGTACATTTTACACATTTAATATAACATAGTTTCCAGTAAAGTATTTAGTTGTTATAAATAGAAACACCTTAAAATCGGAGTTAACAAGTAATGAGTATACTTTAAACGTTCATGTAGTCTGGAGTCCATAAGTTCTATTTACCATTTTACACTATCTATTTATATTTCCTTTCCATCGAGATTCATATCTACTATATCAGTGGATGTCATAAGTGACGTTTTAATTTAACACACATACGTTATGCTTCATAAATGGTACCGATTTATGTAAAACACGTGAATATTTTTTGAACTCTGGAGGCCACAAGTATGATGTATATGTGGTTTCAGGAGTCTATAAGTAGTGTATATTTTACACTTTTAATATAATATACCTAGTTTCCAGTAAAGTATTTAGTTGTTATAAATAGAAACACTTAAAAATTGGAGTTAACTAGTATTGTGTATACTTTTTAACGTTCATGAAGTCCAGAGTCCATAAGTTCGATTTACGATTATACCCATTTTATTTATATCACAAAAAATCTGAGTATGCATTTCATTTTCACACTGGAAGTCACAAGAAACATTTTTATTTTACACGTATACATTATGGTTTCATGCATGGCATTTATGTAAGACAAGTGCTTATTTTTTGAACACTGGAGGCCACAAAGTATGATGTGTATATGTGGTTTCTGGAGTCTATAAGTGTGTACATTTTACACATTTAATATAACATAGTTTCCAGTTAAGTATTTAGTTGTTATAAATAGAAACACCTAAAAATCGGAGTTAACAAGTAATGAGTATACTTTTTAACGTTCATGTAGTCTGGAGTCCATAAGTTCTATTTACCATTTTACACTATCTATTTATATTTCCTTTCCATCGAGATTCGTATCTACTATATCAGTGGATGTCATAAGTATACACTTACTGTTTATTTTGTAATAAATTAGTAAGTATCATTTATTAGTTATAAGGATGTTATAGAGAAAAAACAGTGTATTGGTGTCGGAAGTCATAGGGAGATTTACGCAATCAATACTCATGGTGGTTATCACAACGTATAATATGGATTTTGGATGACACAAGGAAGCCTTTCATATGTACTATGTAGTACTCAATGTTGTCCATTTGATCGGTTTTTAAATATTTCAATACTTTCATTTAAGTATTAAACTGGATCTTATGACATCTATATTAAAATAAAATTATAAAATAATTTAGTAATACCTACACATTGTTTTTATGAGAACTGGGAAGTCACATGTATGTTATATGCAACAGAAAATATATTATTAACTATATTATATTATATAGTCGTCATACGTATTTCTTTTGGCGTTATCAACAATGAACAAATGATTCCTATTTCTTAACTTGTGGCGTCGTCTCGTCGCGTCGCGTCGGCATATCGGTAAGGCGTGTGGTGGTAGCGGGGTCCAACAAGTTAGGGAATTAACGCCGATTGTACCACGCTAATACCTAGATAGTAGATACCCATAATTTATTTTTAGAAGCAAAAATGTGATTTTTCTCTATTTTTCGATCACGTGTATTGGTGTTTTGTTTGTTTATCATTGGTGGACATCTAATCAGTAATCGTGGTGGTATATATTTAATATTGTCTTGCCTGCAGTAAAGCATAAGCCGTAATCAGTAATCACTGTCATTTCACATTTGACATTTATCTTTCGGTCGTACTGTGCAGTGTGCTTTGAGATGGCTTTTGTGTTGTGCTTGTAAGTTGTGCGACATTCTTGAAAAACGATTATTCTCTAAATTTGTATACATTTTATTCGCATAATGAAAACAAGACGCAAAAATATCAACCATATTGATACTTCAGAAGGTAAGTTTTTGAATTTATTACGTTATGGTATATACCAGCGGTTCTCAAACTTTTTTTTTCTCGTATCACTCGTGTGTATTATTAATCATTCGCGTACCACTAATGACTACTAAAAAAAGAACTGTCCCAAATGTCAATAAATTCATTTCAAATAATAAAGCATTAAAACACTATGATATAATTATTTTTCATTAATAAATTAAAATATTTTAGATTCTGAGTGAAACGAAGAATGTATTGGTTTTACAAATCTGTGTTTTTTTTTTTTTTTTTTTAGTTATGTATGGAAACACTTTTTCTTATAGAAATACTGGTCCAAAAGTTTCATCCAGCAAATTTACAGATCGGAAATTTTGTTGGGATGGTACTTTATTCGGCTAATTTTTCGAATTTCTCAATAGTTTTTCCAAGCGTGGGCGATAATTACCGAAAAATTGACAAAAACAGGGGAAAATGCCGAATTCTCGATTTTCGTAAAATCTATTTCAGTTTTTTAGCCATTACTCCGTCATTAATAGAGCTAGGGACTTGAAAATTTTACTGACTATTAACAATGGTCACGCACATACCCAATAAAAATTTCAAAAAGATTTATCAACTTTTGACTTTTATATAGAACTTTTAAAATATTGGAAATTTCTCGTTTTTTTTAAAGTTTTTGCTTCGTTAAATTTTAACCTTTAGATATAAAGAGCTGAAAATTTAATAAAATCATACTCATGTGTATTACTACCGATGATGTAAAAATATCGAAAATCGTTAGTCACAATTTTTTTTTACAACTGTTTACGCGTTCAAATTGCCTGCAATATTTGACTAAAAACGTCGAAATAAAGAATATTATATAATCGATGTTAATTATTTTGTCCTGCCTTCAACAAGAATAGTGCTAAAAAATTTGAAACTTTTCTTGTTATAATTTACATAATAAATTGACTATCTACTGAATTTTACTCAGAATCGTTTTTTCCGAATGCAATGATTTATCATTGCATTCAAATTTAGAGTACCATACAACTAAAATTATCGTAATCTTGGTGATTCCGCAATAGAAAATTCTATACACATGACCATTATCTTGTCCGAGGAGCGTAGCGACGAAGGACCAACTTCCACCACCATTATCTTACCAGCTTTTTTTTAATTAGATGATACCTATGTATTTTAATCACGGCCTTTCGCGTATTACTGTGAAGTCTTCTGCGTACCACTGTTTGAGAACCGCTGGTATATACCTACTATTACATTTAGGTATCGACACAATATGAATCCCAAATTAGCAATATTTGAACTTCACGTATTGCATGGACGGGGACGATTCATATAACTGAATATTCAAAAAAAATAAAAAGAATACCTATAATATAGTGGTTTTAATGAACCGTGGAATAATAATTGTTTTAATGATAAAGAAATTAGAAAATTTACTCATCCTATTAACAAAAACATTAAGATAATCAAAATGATATTAAAATATTTTCTCAATTTATTACTAGGTATTTCATGCAAAGTTACAAATAGGCAGGCAGAAATTATGATTAACAATTTAAACAAAGTTCATGAAAATCTAATTCACTTTTTGAAACACAAATAAATAATAAAATTTAATGTCTTAGACGGGGTCTTAGATCTTACAAAAAATATGACTAACAACAAATTAAATTTCATATATATTTATAAGGTTTTAATTGCAAAATAGATAGGTACCTACTGTATGCTAAAATTATCTTTTAATCTAAATTCTTGCTTATGATTAGAATTATTATTTTCTCTACGGGATCATTAGTTATTGCTTTTAAATTTCTAAGATGCTGTACCCTGATCACCACTATCTTACCAGCTTTTTGTATCTTATAATCCAATACTACAGTTTTAAGGTTAAGTTTTCATCAAAGATATTGAGTTAGTAGAGTTATATTTATATATTTTATCTTACAGTTATTATAGGTATACTATACTTGTATTTTATTTAACAGAGTGGTTTGCTGTACAATATATTGATGATGCTGTATTATATATGTGTCGGGCAAAAGATATAAAAAATAAAGTTAAAATTGGTCAAACATGTTTAGTTAAATGGAAAGATAAAAAGATGTATATAGCAAAAATACTAAAAAGAGGAAGTAAGTTATATGACAAAATTCAAAACTTAATAAGAATTAACTTTATTCCATATTTTTTAACATTCAGAAAAATCTGTCATTGAAAATTATTTGGAAAATCTAACCCTCAATAAAATTGAAATTGCTGAAATATCTAATTTAAGTCCTCAAATTTCAACAGGTAAATCATAATTTTTTTAATTTTTAAATTTGTTTGTAAGTTAATAGCTTGTCATGTCTTTTCACATGAGTGAGGTAGTGTAGCACCCATTTTCCATTTGGAGTTGGTCTGTTGGGGACAGGGTAGAGTAATCAGAACAATGGCAAGGAAAGAGACTGAGGAATTATTCCACAGAATATTTTTTGCACAGTGCTGAGTTCGAACCCATGACTGTGTGTATCTAGGCCAACTATATGACCACTGCGCTACACTGCCCCACATCTAATACTATATGAATATATATATTTTAATCAATTAGGTA
>JALBXZ010000292.1:32500-47630 GCA_027580255.1 Therioaphis trifolii
TGCTTAATGGTTGGTTACTGTTGTAAAAGTGTATGATTTAATTAATTTTTTTTAATCAATAATCTTATAAAAAATTTTATTTAAAAAAATGTGTTTTGTTGAATTTAATTGTATTTATTACAGCACATTTAATAAACTTAAGGAATTTTATAGCTTTGGTTAGTAAAATCAATAAAGATTTCAGTAAATAATAAGTTTTATTAAATACTAATCAAATTCAAATATGATACTCATATAACTATAAATAGTAAAACTTTAATGTAAACCAAACATTAAAACAAAAATAAATAATATAACCTGTATAATTTTGATTTTTCTAACTACAAAATAACTAATCAAATACTATATTCATACCTACTTTCAATTAATAAAACAAAATATAACAGCAAAAAATAAATATATATTATATATAATATAATAATTATGTCTAGAGTATTGAAGTAGGTATTATAAATGTAATAACTAGTTTCGATTGTATCAGGTTACTTTACAACTGAATGATTAAAAAAATAAACGATGACTTGTTTGATGGTTTATTTCTTATTATATTCTATTCTATGTATTTGCCTACATTTTTAAAATTTACATTATAAACAATTTGTATTTATCTTTTTTTTTTTAGATTATCATGATTTTGATAATGATGTAGAGAAAGACGATGAAGTATTGAGTATATTAGAAGGTCTTGACTTAGAACAATTTAATGAATCAACCACAACTTCATTTGAATTTTACAGTAGTCCAGAGTATACACCTTATTCTGAACGTCAGACTGAATCTGTAGCAAGTGACCCATATTATGACCAAGCTCAAGAACAGGACCATTTTACACATACAGCCAAGATGAACCACTCACTGGAATCGACCGAGCCCACATTAAATGTAGATAGAGCCAAAAAAAGTCCAATTACTAAAAAATTTGTCAAGGATAAAAGAGTATTTTGTTTATTCTGCGAAAAACTAGTAACCAATTTCCCAAGGCATTTAGAGCGCAATCACATCTCAGAACCAGAAGTAAACAAATTTATATTGTTACCAAAAAAAGATAAAGAACGTATAATGCATCTAGAACTTTTAAAAAATAAAGGAAATTTACAACATAATCGAAATGTATTGGATAAAAATAAAGGTACTTTAATTGTTGGTAGAAGACCATTGGCTTCCGATGTTATAGAAGCAGGTAGCTTTTTGCCTTGTAAGCATTGCTTCAAATTTATAAAAAAAAATATATTATATCGCCACATAAATCGATGTCCATTCAAAAGTGATGAAAGTACTGTCGGTTTACCAAAACGAAGAAACAACTTGATGCAAAGTGCAGCATTGTTGCATGTAGATGATGACCATAAAAAACTGCAAATGGAAGTATTTACTAACATGAAGTGTGATGAGGTTACATTGGTTGCTCAAAAGGATGAATTAATATGTTTATTTGGCTCACGACTTCTAAAAAATCACAGAGATCGCCATTTAAAAAGTTATATTTCTCAAAGGCTTAGACAACTTTCCAAATTCTTACAACTTTTACGCATTTTAGAGCCAGATTTGAAAGATTTAAAAGATTTTTATGTTCCGAAATATTATAAAATTGTAGTTCAAGCAGCTAAACAACTGAGCGGATACGATGAAGACCTCAACACCTTTGCCCATCCAACAAATGCACTCAAAATAGGACATTCTATACTTCAATGTGCAGATATTCTTCAAAGCCAATTTCTCATTAATGGTGTAGATGAACAAAAATTACAAAATTTAAAAGATTTTATACAAGTATTCAGTAAAGAATGGAGATTTTCAATATCATCAAATGCTTGTGCAGATATGTCAAAAAAAAAATTTAACAAATGTGTCAGTTTACCGGATGCTAAAGATATTACTCTTTTGCATGATTTTCTATCAACTCAACTTGAAAAAGTGAAAACATCAATCAACCATGGTGAAATTAATCAAGAAACTTACAAAACTCTATGCCAAAATTTACTAACTCAAATAATCTTACTTAACCGTCGTAGATCAGGTGAAGTACAAAGGATTAAAGTAGTAGATTATTTAAATAGAAGCAAAAATAAAATGCAACAAGAAATCCAAAAATCCCTTTCAAAAGTTGAAGAACAGTTAACTAACAATTTTGTGCGATTTGAAATTAAAGGTAAACGTGGAAGAGCTGTTCCAGTTCTATTGACAACTAACATGAAAGAATCATTGGACCTTCTTTTAACTATAAGAAATACCGTAAGTGTGTTTAAACAAAACGAATACTTGTTTGCAATTCCCAATACTGCAGTTGGATGTTATCGTGGATCTGACTGTCTAAGAAAAGCATCAAGTGAATGTGGTTCATCTGCACCAGAACTACTTACATCAACAAAATTGCGAAAACACATTGCTACAATGTCACAATTACTAAATTTAACTAAAAATGACAGAGAACAACTCGCTAATTTTATGGGCCACGACCTAGAAATTCATAATGCATATTATAGACTTCCTGACGAAACATTGCAGATCAGTCGTGTAAGTAAGATATTACTTGCGATGGAATCAGGTAACCTACACCAGCTTAAAGGTAAAACTTTAGAAGAGTTTGATGATTTTTTGATGCCTACAAATTCGGTTGAAAGTTCTTCAGATTCCGATTCAAATGATGTAGACGTTACAGGTACTTTTTTTATAATGCTAAACAACTGAACCATTTTGAATTTAATAATATGTTATTAATATTTAGATAATGTTGGAGTAAATGATGTTAAATCAAGCGATGATGAATTTGATAGTAATAAACTGGTTTCAAATAGAAAACAAAGCTCAAAGAAACGTGTTGATTATATCAAGTGGAGTAATGATGAAATAAAAGCAGTAGAGCGTTCCTTGGGAAAATTTATTGCACTGCGTAAAATTCCGCAACAGCACGATTGTCTGTTGGCTATGAAGAAAGAACCAATTCTTAATAAAAGGTCTTGGAAAAAAATTAAGTTTCAGGTTGCAAATATTATAAAAAAGTCATTGAAGTAATATGTAATTTTATTTTATTTTGCCATGTTATAAAATATCTATTAAAAAGATTGGAAGTATTACTAAATAAAGCTGTGCATTTAATAATATTTTAACACGTGTTGTATAATTAATGTTTAATTTTTAATGTTACATATTTTATTTCTTATGTGTATTAACTATTTAGGTGATTTCATTTTTAATATGGGAAACAAAATATAACTTAAAATAACGGAGTTCATACGCACCTTAAAATATAATGTGTGTATTAAAAGGAGGTCTTATTGCTTCTGGAGGTCGTAAAAGTAACTTAAACTTGGTTAATTTTTTTTTTTTTTTATGTTAAGTTTTAAATTCAGAATCGTGACATCCATTTTTTTTGCAATCTTTTGGTTTGAGCAGGAATGTTCTAGGACCATTACTTAGGGTGGAAGTCATTAATACCTTTAGATTTCCATGGAGTCCACTAGATTACTTCATACCGGTATGTGTGTGTGTGTGTGTGTGTGTGTGTGTGTGTGTTTGTAATAATGGTGTTCCGTGGTACTTTCTGAATATTGATTTGCGCACATGGTTTTCACGTGCAATCGCGTTAGACGCGCTGAAATCGGTGGCACGGTCGAACGGTATTAGACCAAGACCAAAACGTATTACGGTCAAGCGGCGACAGCGTGTGTACGATATGCACGATTCTGTGTGTGTGTGTGTGTGTGTGTGTGTGTGTGTGTGTGTGTGTGTGTGTGTGTGTGTGTGTGTGTGTGTGTGTGTGTGTGTGATTTATTTCGATTTTCACTCGATGCTTATTACGGTTAGGATGTTATGAGAAGTTATGAAAGCGTTTTCACGAGAATATTCACTTGAACGATTGCCAACAATGCATTAACTCTGGTTTTTTTTTTTTTTTTGTTAGGGAATAACGTTCGTCAAAAAATATTTTAGATTACGACTAAGTAAGCATATTGCATGCGTGGTATTATGACGTGTAAAGACGGACAAGAATCTTAACAATATATATATCGATGTACGACATACCGAATCTATTGATGTTTAACTCGAACACAGTGTCCCTTAAATTTTTTTTTCTTCATTTTTGTTGGTCTCACCCACTTAATTTGTGTACATAAATGAAAAAATGAACTACAAAAAGTTTCAAGTCAATTTATTAAGTTTAACCCGTGCCGACTTGAATTTGAAATTTGAGTGTATTAATTCATTCATAATTTAATGATATATTAAAGTGCAGTGCACACACTAGAAGTAAGATACATTTAACACGACAATAATGTGTACTTCAAGTACGATTTCTAAAATACCATTTACTTTATGCATAATATGCAAAGACAAACAAGACGCTCAAAAATATATATATCTATGTATGATATTTAAGGGGCAGCGTGGCGCAGTGGTCACGCAGTTGGCTACGACGCGCGCAGTCATCAGTTTAAACCCGGCTCAGTACAAAAAAAAAAAAACATTCTGCAGAATTCATATTGCAGTCTCTCTCCCCTGCCATCGTTCTGGTTGCACTACACTTCCCCTCACCGGACCCATTCCACCGGGAGTAGATGCACAGTGCACACACGTGAGAATTGTATTCTCGAGATAAGGGGGTAACAAATTCCACACTCTTACCCCTCCAAAAGTGAAAAGATATCGACAAAGATCAGACGGCCGTGTTGATAGAAAAAAAAGAGAAAAAAAATGTATGACAGGCCAGATATACGGATTCTAAATTCATATACTGACTAGATATAAGATACATTTTTAAATAATAATTCGTACCATCGAAACACTAGTGTAGCAACTCAAAAAACTTAATTCTGAGATCATTTTTAAACACTACATAAATGCATTAAAGCAACCTTTTCTTTTAATTTAATACAGAACCGTATTTTGTAATTTTTAATTTTTAATATTGAAATTACCTCAAAATACACTAGTGCATTGAAAAGAACATAGTTTTTCCATAAGAAAAGATGTGTAACTCAAAATTGACATTTTTCGAGTTACTACACTAATGTTCTGAGGGTACGATTATGTACTTCAAGTAGAATTCCAAAAATATAATTTTATGCATGATATGCAAAGGTGACCGAGAAACTCAAAAATATATATCTATGTACGACATGCTAGATTTATGGATGTTTAACTCATGCACACGCCAGATATAAGATACATGTTTAAATAATACTACATTAATATGTACTTCAAGTACGATTTCAAAAATAATATTTATTTTTAATGAAAATGTTAAAAATTACAAAAATCCATCAATATAAAAATTATTCTCCTGTAAAAACATGTTGCACATACCTCGTTACTATTGTAACAGTATTGCATTTTTTTTTTTTTTTTTTTTTTTTTTTTTTGAGTGCTGTATCGGTGAACGTATAAAACTGGTAGAAAAAAAAAACGCCGATTCAATCGACCGTGATGAACACGAACTAGTGTACTGACAAATATATCTCCTTTTTTTTTTTTTTTATATCGCAGAAAATCTGAATTCCGTTCGATCGAGTTACGTGATGAATTATTTTTAAAGTTTTTGGATTTTTCGCAATAATTTGTTTTATCTGCCTACGCCGGTACTCGTGATTGAAAACCCGACAGCGACGCAATACAAATCGTGTTTAGAACGACACGGCGTGTAACTTACCTCGTTCGCCCCCGAAAAATCAATATCGATAATCACATAACAGCTGTTGAAGCCGACGATATTATTTTATTGAGTGTCAGGATGCGAGGGAGAAAAAAAACGCAAGAAATAATAAAGACAAACTCGGAAAATTGCGTATGCAGGCAACCGTCCAAACGTCCGTAATAAATCATCGACTTGCTGACATCGGAGAAAGAGATATCCCGACAGTTTCTCCCCGAGGTCGATACTTTGTGTGTTCATTTATTATTATTTTTTGGTAAAAAAAAAAAAATAATAACAATAATAGTAATAATAATAACAGTGAAAAATATACAGTAAGTTCCGTTTTATGTGATCATTGGTTTACAGAGTCAACCGTTTATTAGAATCAGTAAATACCGGATAATTGAATCTCTTTTATGAACAATCTTATCGTTTTTATGGTATTTCAAACTGATTAATTTATAAAACCAATTTTATTTTTAAACTTATCAGTATGACAGTATAAAAAAAATGTTGAAGATGTTTTAGAATCGAACTGTTAATAGAATCAAAATTACCTGCCCCAAAATAATCACATTAGGCGGAACCCACTATATCTATGCATGCCATAGATAAACATTATATGAAATATATATTTAATGTGAGGTGGGGCCGAGGATAATGTTTCCTTTTTCTTTTTAACCGAACACCCGTATCTAGTACACGGTGTGTGTGTGTGTGTGTGTGTGTGTATATATGTGTGTGTGTGTGTGTGTGTGTGTGTGTGTGTGTGTGTGTGTGTGTGTGTGTGTGTGTGTGTGTGTGTGTGTGTGTGTGTGTGTGTGTGTATTCCGGTGTTCGCAATCGATCGACAGCGAGGTGGCTCGTCGTCGTCTTTGCTCCGATCGTATATAAATAACGGTCGATTGCGCCCCGAGGCGTTTTTCGGTAAATAATTCCCACGCCGGATCACCGCCACCCACTTCTTGCCGTCGGACGTGATGGGAATTAATGATGGTCCTCAAAGTTGGTTTCGCCGCCAGCCGACGAATTAAAGGTATCCGAAGAAGGAAAACAAGCTGGTAACGAGCCGGAGTTGCACGACGAGTTGGTCGGTGTGCAGCCGAGTTTAGCGAGAAAAAAAACAACATTTTTTTTTTTTTTTTTTTTTAATTTTAAAACGCCGTGCGACGATCGATGGCCGTACACGCGTCCGACATGGGGAAACCATTCCTAACCTTTCCGTTAGATGAATTTGATTTGTTTATCTTTTATCTGTATCTTAGATAAAATGTAGTGTTTTCATTTTATCTTTATCCAGAAAATTGTTTTGTTCTCTGTTCCTAACACTGTTTATAATCGATAATAATAGTGACCGAAAAATCAAAATACACATAAACACGTGCCCGAAACGCGCACGGTATCGGGATGTTATATCGGCGGTGAACACGGACCTCTTTGGTGAAAAGTCGGTCGTTTAGCGGGGGGGGGGGTCGTTTGGGACCTGAAACACCCACCGTACCGCGAATTTTCATTAAAAATTACTAATAATATGCCAATTGGCGAATTTTTCGTACGGGATACCAGAACGCGCGCCACGCGCCGTGAAGTAGTTAACATCGGTCGGCGACCACTCACAATTTTGAAGTACACTGGTTTTCTAGAAGTTAGAACTGATTAACTGATAAGTCAGCTGCTCGATTGTCAATACACACTGAGATAGATGAGAATATCTATCTCAGTGGCAATACATTAGGTTTTGTACAGTATCTATGCTATCATCATCGAACAAGATATTATCATTGATTAAATATACGTCAAATGATATTATTAGAAAAGACGAATGCAATTAGAGGACTTGTCAAAATAGTGGTAAAAGGTATGAATTACATCATATTGCATTGTATTGTTATGTACCTTATTATTAAAAAATAATTAATGTTTAATTGTTGATAAGTTTTATATTGCTTAATTATGTTTAAGTACCAAATTTGTATTCCCCCCCCCCCAAATTGTACATAATAAGTCATTTTGGACTATTATTATCGATAAAATAACACCCGCCATAAAAAAATCCTAGAGATCCACCACTGCTCAGAGGGGGTGGAAAACGGCGTCACTCTGTTCGTAGAATCGAACCGGACCGTCGTTGCAGAGCGGAGGGACACGTGATAAAGCACGGCACGAGATCAGGTCCGATCTATTCCCGGAACTACAGATGCCGGGCGACTGTCGAGTTCCGGTCGGCCGGTGGGCATGGATCGTCCGCGAAAAGATCTATTCACCCGACCGGTCCCTGACGTCCTCGGACGAATGACGCGCGCACGAGTGTTCACGACGGCACTTAAAAATGACCGTTTAGTCCCCCGTCGACACGGCGGCGGCGAGAGAAAAAAAATCTCAAAGCGCACACGATAACAGTATATGACGTGGATCGATGACGATGGCTGGCGCGAGACGCTGTAGCCCCGCAGTGTCGTCGGCGACGGGTGAGCGAAACCGCCGTATCCGCCGGAAGGACGATGATGTGCGAATAATCATTCCGATCGCGAACCGAACCGATAACCCTTGTAACTGCGCGAGCTCCGTGGCGAGAACGATATTTACTATTTCCACTATGTAAAATTCTCCCTGTCGCTCGGTCAGAGGCGGCCAGTGGGACCTAGTGAGACGCCCGACCTGAGGTCCGCGAAAGTGTTTACAAAATTATTCACAAGCTGTTTTCGGATTGAAACAAATTAAGTACGTAAAACATTTTTATTCGGTTATCTCGAAAATATTGAAATTAATTTCATTATTATCATAATTTTTTTGTTTTATTCAAAATACTTTGAAATGTTTAATTCTGTTCTAAAAAAATAACGACAATAATTAAAAAGCTGGACATAATTCGCTATGGATATAATAGTAGTGGATTTATTTGATTTTAAAGACACGAAAATTTTTTTTTGTTTTTACAAAAACGGTTTTGACTAAAGTTTCAAAGTAATTTAAAAGAATCGAAATTTATACTTTAAAAGGCTTTTGAAAAAAATCCCAACAACCAATTTCCGAGTTTTTTTTTTATAGCTAAAAGTAAAACATATGGGTAAGAGTCCGGGTAGATTTTAATGTACAAATTTAAAAGTCGAATAAGACGAAGACGTTTGAAAACCAAAGTATTTCCATTGTTCTATACTTTGCTCAAAAGTGATTAAATTCTTTTAAAACTTTTGTCAAATACATGCATTTCAAGTTTCTCGCGCCATTATTTTCGAAGTCCTGACTAAATAATCAAAGTCGATTTCCAGAAATCTCGTTTATGGCACATTTACGTTATTATTCAATTATCCGTTAGTTTTTCCCGAAATATTGGAAAAACTTTCAGGAGCACAAACAATTTCCAATCTGTAAAAGAACCGAATGTTAAGACCAAATCCACCGTTCGCGGAATCGTCTACGGGCACGAGGAGCAAAAATAAAAAAAAAAAACAAAAATGAAATACAAGTCGTTACAAAACCAATACGTCCGTCTGGGAATTTTCAGGAAAAAAACAAAAAGATATTTGATCTGTTGGTAAAAACGCAGGAACAGTAGTTTTTCTGCGTTTTTCAGGTTTTTCTTCGATACGCTTGTAGGTCGAATCGCGTTGAAATCGTTTTTCGGAACGCAACGACAACGGGCGTCCGTCGACCGGCCATAAAAATAAACCGGGCGCATTGATTTTCGCGAGAGCCGAGATGCTGCGAAGTCAACGGCGGCGAGGAGAGACGTCGAGTTTATTTCCTCCACTGTCGGCGGCCGACGGCGGAGAAAAACGGTTCGGACGTCGCCGGGCACGGAAGGGACCGCGCGAAGAAAGGCGTGTGCGATCGTGTTTTCGGGGTGTCGTTTATTGGTTTTTCGCCGTCTCAAATGACGAACGAACGCGCGGTCGGGTGGGCGCGCACACACACGCGGCGGCGAGGCGTGACGATTCCGGAACACGTCCGCGAGTCGAGCACGACGAGTTTCGCGACGGCGGCGCACGATGGAAACGTCGGGCCCCGGGTCGGCCGACAGTTCTCGCCGGGAGTTTCGCGGGCGTGCGCTCGCGTATCCAAGATAGCGGCCGACGAGCGACGGCTCTCTTTCTCTCTCTCTCTCTCTTTCGCTCCGTCTAATCGCGTCACCGCGTCGATTGTGCGTTTCCGAACGCGCTCGTGACTTACACGACGTTTTTTTTGTTTTTTGTTTTTTGTTTTTTTTTTTCATGTATCTACGACGGGAATAACTGAACGATTTTCACCTCGAGTTTCGGATTTGACGAAACCGCCCTTGTCTCTCGGTACTTTTTTTCTCGCTCATACTCATACGTTTTTTTTCTTTTTTTTTATTAGAAAATTTACAATCTGTATTACGTGACACAATAAGCAAAATGGATGACTCATATAACAACAATTACATAACAAAAATACACATGAAGCACATGATGAGGAAAATCATCCAGCGATGGTACTCTCTAAACTCATACCCTAACCCTGGACAGACAAGGCTAGTCACGGGTGACCCAAGTGCTTTTTATTCATTTTCAAAATCATTTTATGCATTTTTTATATATGTAAATTTATATTGACCGTTTTATGAATATATATCTACTTAAAAGTGATTTTAATGCGAAACACTAAAAAAAAAGGTTTTTTTAATATTATATTGAAAAACTATTGAATTTTCAATTTTTTTTTTTTTATGAAACGACATAGAGAGGGAGGACCTTTTGTTGGTACTATTTTCTGATGTGGAGTACTTTAAAACTAGTTCCGGTCACGTACGGGTGACCAGCTTTGTCTGATGAGGGTTAATTACTAGTGTTTAGGATGTTAGTTTAATTCGTACATAGAATTTGGTTCGTTTATCGACGTTAACGTCGTCGTTTTATGTTTGTTCTCGCGAAATTACATTGTAAACGGCAAATGTATACTTACCTTACGCACATTATTTCGAATAAATAATAAACGCTGAGTTTTTAAAAGTTTTATTTATTAGCTTACGATTTTTTACACAGATTGAAATGTTATTCGTTGTTTAACGTTTGATCAAAACATATTTACTTCTTTTTTTTTTTTTTTAAACAAAATTCAACTGTATTTCATTGAATATAATTGATAACCACGTTCGTTTGAGTTGTGCATTTCCGAATGCGATCGTGATTTACACGCAAATTTTGTTTTTCTTTTGTTTTTCATGTATTTACTATGGGAATAACCGAATGATTTTCGTCTCGACTTTCGGATTCGACGAAACCGCCCGCATCTGTCAGTAATTTTTATTTTTCACTTACACTCGTACGTCAATTTCTAGTGTTTAAGAGAGGGGCGTATTTATGGGGGGTGCGGAGAGCCCCCCAAATCCACTGTTTATGAAGTCTGCTTAATATGTCCTATCCGATGTAAATCGAAAAAGTTCAATATAATTTATAAAGAATTATTAGTAAAAACGAACAAGTTATTCATGTAATGTGTGTGACGATTTTGATCGTAACGATTATACCTTTAAGTTCGGTTTATTAATTGGGGAATTTCAGTTGGAGAAAATACCACAGCCCCCCCCCCCAAATCTAAATACGCCCCTGGTTTAGGATGTTAGTTTAATTCATGCATTGGATTTGGTTCATTTATCGACGTTAACGTCGTCGTTTTATGTTTGTTCTCGCAAATTGCATTGTAAACGGCAAATGTATACTTACCTTACGCACATTATTTCGAATAAATAATAAACGCTGAGTCTTTAAAAGTTTTATTTATTAGCTTACGATTTTTTACACAGATTGAAATGTTATTCGTTGTTTAACGTTTGATCAAAACATATTTACTACTCTTTAAAAAAAAAAAAAAAAAACAACAGTCAGCTGTATGTTATTGAATATAATTGATGACCACAGTTATGTATAAAATATTAAAACACTCGTTATATATTAAGAAAAATATCAAATTAATTCGTATAAGCACTTTTTCACTTTGAGCTGAACTGTGTACGACGATCGAAATGTTACGGATTTTATTAATGACTGTGGATATCATGGTGAAAGTTCATTACAAAAAAGTGTAACCGAATGACGGTAATCGCGAGAAAAAAAATGTACCCAAATAAAATGAAACTTGTAACAACTGTACATTTTATGGCAACTAATAACTCATTGGCTTAAATAGGTTTTCAATAAATCCTTTATGAACACTATTATGTTAACTATAATTTCTTCTTCTTAGGGTCAACAACCCGAGGGTTGGTTTGCACCTAGAAGAAGGTGTTACTAGGGAAGGGTTTGTACTGTGCAGTGGTTTCCCGTTGCCTTCTGCACAGGGGAGATGGCGGCCACTCTCTCTAGACAGTCACCTGCCCAGAGAGAGGGAGCCGCCCGTGACCGAGGTTTGAACCGGCGACAGTGTGCGTCAGCAGTGATGCCTGGTTCCACTCGGCCACTCCGTCTCAACTATAATTTACTTTTTAACTAATAATTAACTAAGTATTAACCAAGAACAAATCGAAATATCATCAGCTGATACGAATACGATCGAGAAATATTGCGACGTGAATAATAGGCGCTACGGATAACGCGTGTGAATAAAAACCCGGTGCGGATTTTAATGCCATTTTTTTTATCGTTTGCGTTCACACGGACGTCCCGTGTGCGTTTGATCGGTCCCTAAATCACTAAAGGTCTCTAATTACAAATACTTAAACCCGACAAGGACTTTCGCCGAGGTGCACCTACTATGAATGAAGCCTTCACTACTAATATTCCGATTCCGTTTTACTCTTTTCACTAATTAATTTTTCATCAATCAAACGCATTAGAATTATTATAAATCATAATTTATTATTATGTCATAACTGTATTGATTTGAGTCAATGTGTTCACGTTCTTTTTAGCCCATATCGTAGGAAACTTATCGAAAATCATTTAAATCTGCTACATTTTCGTCATCAAAATCGGGTGAATAAACCACGAACCGCGTACACGGTTACACGTACTGAAATTTTAAATTATCACTTAAAAAATCGCCAGAACACGATCCTTTCACCGTTGTCTTTTTAACACGTATTTAACGTTGTACAACTAGTATATTAAATATTTATGTATACGCAAGTTATTTTCACCCATCGTCTGACACCCGTGTGTTTCATAATTGTACACAACTCTTTCACGGGTCGCCTTTCATTATGTTTACGTTGGTAGTGCACTAAAAATACACATCTCGTCTTTAAAATTTATACTACGGCAATTTTTCTCTTTCTCTCTCTTTCTCGATCTTTCTCCTTTGCCTCGCCATTATTTTATTTTCGTCATAAAACATATTAGTTCCTACCAACGTGGTAGTTTTACGACCATCGATTGTCTTGCATTATTCATAAATAATTTTAATACGTTTCCAAAAATATATATGCGTTGATATATTTTTCGCACGACATTAAAATTTTTCGTTTTTCGGTTCATCGAAAGAACCGTCTGTTGAATATATTATACGCCACTGATATTTATATTCGTCGACGTCGAAAAAGACAATCGAATCGATATGAATTCTGTCGATTTAATATTAATCTACACTCTCATAAATCACAAATCCAAAGTGGTACGCGAAGTTCTTCAGTTGATATGCATTGTAGATGGACGAAAATAAAATATTTAAATTTTTTCGGCGCAACAGAACCGTTAATTCATACATGACTTAGTTTGGTCGGGTATTAATTACCAATTTTCCAAACAAATATCGGGAATATTTGTGCCGTAAAATAATAAATTTACATTTGAAAAAAGTTAATTAATGCAATGAAAAAATTTTTGTTTTTTAAGCATACAGGGATAATTAGTCAAAATGCACTCTATAATTTCGACAGTACCACTCAGCCGAGTTAATTTATTAAACGTAATATGAATTAGGATTAATAAAACGAAAACAAACGGCTTCCCGTAACGTTTCACAAAAAGGGATAAGTATTACTGGTATTATGATAATACCTATGCAGGAATTTGATTTTTCTTTCGGGTAAACTATTATTTTATTTCAAACATTATTTATTAATTTATTTCCGTTGTTTAAATTTTAAAATGCATCATTATTACTATTATTATTATTATTTTTATTATTATTTTTTTTTTTTTTTTTTTTTTTGTAATAAATCCAAACGAAAAGTTTTCACAAATTGTTTGAAAAAAAAATTATAAAATTCGAATTGGTTTTTCCGTCCATACCAAACGGACACATATAGATAATTCCTATATAGGTATTCAAATGCATATTTCACGTTGAAAATAAACTTTTTAACAATAGCCTGTGTTCGGTTTGAATTCACAGAAATTTATAATACGTGTTTGAAAATCACTATTGCATTTTTGCTTGTAAACCAACCGTTTAAAAATACAAAACTGAAAGTATGCGATTGAATACATTGTTAAATTCATTATTCAAACTTCTCTAAGCCACTTGGTGTACCAAACACTTTTACTACAAACAAATATGTCTATCACTTATGAACAAATTTAGAAAATTCAAAACAATCCATAATTTTTATTAATATAATATTGATATAATTATTTCGAAACGAAAAATTCGAATCGTTATGGTTTGAAATTTCAGGCATTTTAAATGTTCATATCGAACAATGACGTGTTGACTCAATGGATGATAAGTGATAGTAATTTATAAATATAATAAAATAGATTTTCTCTTTTAAAACCTAAATTTTTAATTTAGCTGATAGTTTGTGAAGACTGACTGAGACAGCCCAATGGTGTGTAAACGAAACTGGCTCATGCGCTCTCTTAACTTCCATAGTAAAATGGAAATTGAACCCCGCTCTGGCGGACGAAGATTGATGATGACTATTATGTTATCAGACACGTGTTGCCATTCTAAAACTTCTAAATTTACTAGACCATGATTGAAATGTTGAGTAGGAAGAGTGAGAAACGAAGGTATTAAAAAAAGAAAAAAAATCAAACGAAATGAGAACAAATAATTATTTCAAGCAAGTATAGGTCTTATTTTTAATCAAACATTAATACACTTTCAGACCAACCGTTGACAAAAGAACGTCTTCAATGATGATTACAGTGACAAGAATTATTATACTCAGAGTAAACGTCGGCAAAGCATAGTTGAATTCTAGTCGAAAATCCAAGAATATATTATAAGTTTAACCACGCATGTCGCTTAATTCGATGCCGGTTATAATTCACGAGTATAATTCGAGTTGCAAAAGAGAATTCCAACGATTTTCCCGTATCCAAAAAATTCCGTTCCTAATCCGACCATTGTATGAAATCACGGAAATAATTATTTGTCTCACCGGAATCGATTATTTAATTAATTAGTTCGATTGGTGAGTGCACTGCGTACGTTCATACAGCTATTACAAATATAAATAAACAATAGAACAATTTTCATCCGCGGAACAGACTTGAAATAACGGCTGATTTTTAAATCAACTAAAATGTCATCTGACGACCCGTCGTTTCATGACGTCACAGGCGTTTATAATTTCAAATTCCATTAGTTAAT